>DWAN01001660.1:0-17134 GCA_018230445.1 Heliconius hewitsoni | reverse complement strand
TATATATATATATATATATATATATATATATATATATATATATATATATATTAACAATTTGTTGACGTACGCAATAAGTTTACTTTGGATTCCCTAACAATTCATGTTATACTTATTAAATGAATAACTGATTGTGCTCTACATCATTTTATCTTTAATATTGCTAAAGATTTCAATTTCATTAGGGGCTACTACTTTCTTATATCAATCTTTTCGCTAGTACGTCTGGTTTAATAATGTCTAAAAGACAAAACGCGGCGTTGAGTTCAACAAGAAATTACTCGTGTCGATCATATTTCAACATATCTCAGTATGTTTTTAACATTTTTAAAATGTTAGTACATACTAAAGACAAAAAATAATTTTGCAAGAAAGACGTTAACAACATAAATAATTTATAACAATTGTATTTAAACGTATTAATGCGTAACAAGAATGTATAGAATACCGGGCAAAGCGCTTAACCCCTTTTAAAGAGGCTCGGGTTCGAGTCTCGCCTTTTCTCATTTAATTTTTAAGCGTCTACTAAAAATATATATTTTTTTATTTCTTACACATTTCTTATATACGCTGAGAATGCACAATCTCTGTAGTAATTACACACGCAATGAAAACTCTCATACATACGTCTCAATTAAAGTAAAACTGAAAGGGAAACGAGTGATGAGCGCGTTTCTAGGAATAAACCACAGCTGGTTGAACACTTATTATAATTTAGTTAAGTAGTAACAGAGGACTTTGTGGCGTAATTGACGCATATTCGGTGAACGCGATGGTTGTCGGTTCGAGATCCCCACTCGAGAAAGGGAGTTATTTCCGGGCTTTTTTATAATAAAATTACAGCATTGTATTCTACAACTCAACATGCAATGTCTCGAATTTGCGTAAAAAGTAAAGAAAGAGTATTGATTCTAGGTTCTCTTTTTCTATCCTGTGATGTGCAGGATAAAGCTTAAAGCTGGAAACAAAAGATTAAATAGTTTGAAACTATATTCCGCGAATAGCTGCGCAGACAGAATGTACCTAGTGTCCTGAAAATACTCTGTTTTCTACGCACCTACCAACTTTTGACACATAACGTATTGAATGGCGAACTTCAAAGCCGTGCTGGTTACCACAAGAACGAAAGGAAAATAATTCATTCCCCGAGCGGGAATCGAGCCCACGACTATACCACTGCTCGGGACGGCCTCTGAAAACTGAAAAAAGGATATATTCTCTACTATCATCTCTTATATGTCAATAAATGAACTAATCTGCAACAAAACCTGATGCGATGTAGCATTTATATCATTTCGATACAAAGTACTAATGTAATTCTAGCTTACAGCTCTAATCACATTACCGGCTATTTATGCCCTACATATCTGGCCATTGTCTTTGTTATCCCTCCAACAAAAGATTTGGAGAAGCAAAACTTTTTATATTAGTTTCAAGGAAGCTAGTTATATTATGTGGTCACGAGTTGTAACCTAAGGAAGCAGTATAGGAACCATCTGTGGTATTAAAATACTCCGCCCACAGAGATTTCATGTTTAAAGGCGAAACTCGATGTCGAATTTTGTCTTATATTAAGCCATTTTGTCATATATCATTAAACATATTTATATTCATTCTAATCTTTGGTATGTTTTCTTAATTTAAATAGCACATAAGTTATATGACTTAACAAAAGGAACAAGAGATTTTAGTATAATTGAAGAAAAAAAACTAACGTTGTGCAAAAGAAAAGAAATAACTTTCCATTTTCTATTTTAATAGATCAGTACAAAAGTGTGCAGTGCTTGTGAGACTTTAAGGATCAAAGACGTCTTCAAGAATCTAGAGTAAATTCACACCGCCCAAACATTTCTTTTTCTTTCCGCCCAATTATAAATATTTCCTTTTGAGTATATAAATATGTAGTATTATAAAAAAATATTTAATTCAACTATTCTACGACTTCTCTGGTAAATACGCATCTACTATAATTGTAAACTAACAAAGTTTACTTTGTAATCACATCAAGATCCATACAGAGGAGAGTGGTATACAGTAAACAGTGAATTTCCCCGGTCGCACGGCAGTTGTGTGGTTTTTCATGTAGAACAATGTCATAATTGCGACGGTTTCCACTTTCAATTTCGCTGCCGCTGCAAAAACTGCATTCATCCCGTCTTATGTAGCGTTAGCAAAAAAAATTTTGTACAATATTTATTTTATTGAGTATTAATATTACATAAGTTAAAATGGAGATAGTAGAGATTTTACTGAATCATCTGTTTATTTTTCAAAATAAAATATATTAATAAATGATATGTTATCATGTTTCTGAAGGTAACGTAAAGTTTAATTGATTACAAAGACGAGCATAAGAATGATGTTCTTTGATAAAATTAATAACTTAGAAAAGTTGAACTAAAAATACGGATGTTAGTAGTGATTACTCAATAATAAAAAGAACACTACATTCTCTCTGCATAACCTAACAAAAATAAAAAATATAATACAATTAATAATAAATAAACATAGTATTGACACTTCATTTAATATTTCCATAAATTGACCTTACGTTATCATGCCTCGATCCCGTATCCGAGAGTCTCCAACAAAATTATACCAAACTAACACCCTAACCCATACTTTCACCTTTACATGTTGACGGTACATCTAACGTGTTTGTTTACAGTTTTCACTATCTATATACATATCTCGCGAGAGAAAATTCCACACGATTACCGCTTTTTTCTTCTGCATCTAGCCTAAGTGCATGCCGATGTAGATAATTAGATCAGTATAACGGAGTTATAGAGTCTTATAGTGTACTAGTTTTTACCTCTGGCGTCGTCCCTATGGTCGAATGGAAATAAGTTATAGTGGTTTATGACATATTTAGGTGGTCAAGATAACTGTGAGGCTAATCGTGGTGGGAACCAGCGTGCGAGTGTAAACGCTATAGGTTGTGGGTTCGATTCATGTGGATTCCACTCGAGGACATTAAGCCAAACCAACTCTTCAGCTCTATAATATTATAGAATAGAAAAAAAAATGTTTTTCGTCATAGCAGTGCAATGCAGCAATGCTCAAAATGCTCAATGTTAGCACGAAAATCTCTCTATTACCTAGTCTTCATCAGCTAAATCACTACGCTGATTTTGATAAAATTTATTATTGAAATGGATCAAACGTCAAAAAAATCTTTAAACATCACTAATCCCACGGTTGACTATTTTTTTTAAATATTATTAAAATGTAAATAGCAATATTTACTTAATATTCAATATTATAGACAACCTTTAAGTCGGTAATATTGTAAGGATCATTCATTCATAAAGATAAGTCTAAAAGAAGACACATTTAACTAACAGCCTGGTTATAAATTATAATTAAGAACGGGCTTTGAATCTCTGCCTTTCGGATTCCATAAAAAAAAGTTTTATAATTCTATTATCTGACAAGCATATGACTATAAACGCGACAGGTTAAAGATTCGATTCTCACTCGAGGATAATATTTAATTTGAGTTCCGCCACTCAACACGTAATGCCTTCGAAATTCAGCGGAAAGTAGGAAACGGAGTGTCTTAATACTAAGCTTCCTCTACCTATCCTGCTAAATGCGGGATACAGCGTGAATCTTGAAGAAAATTGCTTTCGGAAACTATAAAACCTGGAAATAATTGACAAGGATCTTTCGTCCCTATTGTATTTATATTACTACGTACGTATGTTATTAGAACATAAACACTTGATCTTATTTACTTTAAAATTTTACAATATTTGATAGACACTTACATTATTGTTTTTAAACGGTATCTCAAGTACGTATAGTTGCTAGAATCTATGAAGCGTTGAGTGATTAAATTAACCGGAATCACCGATAATAAGAGCATATATTTAAAAAGAACATTTTTAAGAAAATTATTTACTGGGGAGGGCATGCAACATGCATTAAAGGCGTCGAAATTATTCTTAACTGTTTTTAGATTCCCGCTGTTTCTTGCATATAGCATGGTAACCAGAAGGAACCTAGTGTTAGACGCCTCGTACTCTACGCATCGCCCACTTTTTCGAGACATTGCGTGTTGAATAGTGGAACTCAAATTCACGAGTTCTCGTCTTACCACATCGAGGAAACAAAAGTAATTAATTTCCCCGAGTGATAATCAAACCCACAAGCGTCGCGTTAACAGTCTTATTTTGGTGAGTCAAGATAGCTATTTTTAATTAAAATGCATTTGCTTGATAATAACTACTTTATAGTCATTTTATGACTCTACTACTTAAAATTAAGTGAAGATAAATTTAAAAAGTGCATAATCTATAAAAAGAAAAGTGATAAAGAACCAAACACACTAATCTAGCCGGCGCCAATATTCTATTTATATGAGAAAAAAGTAAAAAGCCAGCCTTCCTGTGCTAATCGTTGCCAATTACGAGTTTGTGTGTGTGTGTGTGAGGGTTCCTGCGTGTGCGCATCTCAACCTTGAGTCCGGCCGTCGACTGCTACTTGCCTGAACGCTATCGGTTCGGAAACTTTAATAAACTGTTTGAAATATAAATATATAAATGTATACTTAGCTACAAACAAATAATTACACATTAACATTTTTTTAAAATATTTTATTTATTTCTGCCACCCAACGCGTAGTGACGCGAATTAGCGGAGAGTATGGATAAACGCAGTGTTTCAACACCAGGTTCATTTTGCCTACTCTACCACTACTACTCTGCTAAAAAATATTTTGACAAGTTTTATTATTTTTGAACAGAACTAGAATAATAATAGAAATTAATAGTTATTATTATCAATCATCATCATCAACAACATTGTAAAAAAAATATGTTTATTATTTGAAATATAAACAATTTTTTTATTACAATTAAGATTTTTAGTAAAACTAGAATTTTATTCTTAACAATAAAAAAAATATTGAAATATTACGTAACATTTAAAAATAATACAGAGTTCCGCTCTTTATATAACGAAAAGTTTTAACAGCACGTAACTATTTAATCATAAATACAATCTCGACGCGACCTTTATATCAATGAAATATATTTTTACTGTCGCTTCTTAATTGAACTCTGCACGTTTCTTTATAATTTTAACTTATTAATTAGACTTTTTCTAACTAACTTTTGAAAAACAATATCTATAGTTTTAGAATAGAAAATAGAATTTTGGATAAATATTTACAATAAAATATTATAAGATCAATAGTAATAGTATGTTATTTAAAATTGCAAATTATTAAAAATACCTTATATTAAAATATAAATAAACTCACTAATTTAAGATATAAAACTTATAATATTTTACCATGCGACTATCCGAACTGATCCTGAGCACCAACCTTTATGTCCTACAGCTCTCTCTTACACATATTCACATATTCAAACACCTATCTCTTTCTATCGCGGATAAATTGGCGCGAAGGAAGCAAAAGATTGATGATCTAAGCGCAGGATCGATTCCGAGCCTTTATGTTTCCTTTTACTTTGTTTTACTCTTTTTTTCTCTAACTGGTATTAGTTTAGTTGGTCATCTCTACTTTTTTATAAAAGGATATTTTTTAGAACATATATTTATATGGAACTATTCTAGTTTACCGTTATAAAGACAAGAAGTGGTGGTACCAGTTCACGGGAGCTTGTCGCGAGGGTAAAAACATTTATACATATTTACATAAATTTCTTGTAAAAAATATTTATTTAACTTGTCTTTAGGGTGGGTTAAGTACCCAAGTACTTAAAGCGTTTGAATATAAAGATTGCACATGCAGATATTGTATGTTTAATCGTATAAGGAAATAACGATGGAAATAAATATTTTAAATATTTAAAATTTAGACTTAAAAAAATGTAAGAGACAATCATCAATTTAATTAGATATTCTCTCTATATAACAAATAGCTCCCCTGGTAGAGAATTCATCTCTAAATAATTATAACAAATCATAGAGCACGAGGCCACGACGATTGTAAATTCGACTCCTACTTGAGTACCAAGGCAAAAGGGCGGCGTCGAGTTCCTCCACTCAACACGCAATGCCTCCAGAAGTCGGGGAGACAGGGGGGAATTGAGGTGTTTAATGGGAACGAACACAAGGTTCTCAGGTTCCCTCTGCTTAGCTATTAAAGAAAATATATAGAACAAAAAAGATTATATTTTTTCATAAAAATACTTACTGTATTCGAGTCCCTATTTAGTTTGCGGTGTGATATCGCACGGGTCAAGTGACGTGCCCTAGTTGGTTAAGCAACCTTCGCGTTTGTTTCTTGATGGGTGACCGATTCATTTATTTTAGAATTTAATAGACGTTTAAGAATTTTGGCGGATTATTCTTTATGCTGGAATATGATATAAAAAATTTGATAAACCACTAGGTTCTTACAAAACATCTGTATCTGTGAGATGCGTAGAGGAAAGAATACGTAACTACTCCTTAAAAATTATAAATTTTTAATAATATAAAATATCTTCACATTTCATTTGTATCTGGAGAACTCAGCGACTAACATCTTCTCTTTCCAACTATTTAATAATAATAATAATAACTTTATTTCTCACACAATTTAAAATTTACAAAAAGGTAAGTTTCATTTGGTACATATAATACTATTTACAATACTATTTACAATTTACAAATAAAGTTATTATTATTATTATTTAAATGAACCCCAATTAGGATTGTCTGTTCTAATTTTAAACCAAGTGGAATTTGAAGCCATGTATTATGTTTAACGCGGCGTTGGTTTCCGCGACTCAACATGCTGTGTTGAAATTTGGTTGTTGGTTGAAACGGCGTGTATATACGGTATACAGCGTGAAGCTACAAAAGTACACAGTAGAACATATTCTCAAAACCAAGTTAATTGAAATCAGTGTTCTGTAAAATTATATACCCAAATGAATGCCTGTTTCTAATAAATATTAACTAGTATTAAACTATTCAGACTTAGAGCTCTGTGTACATTAGAAAATTCACTAATTTCATTATTTGTATGCTGCGGGGCACTAAATTAATTTATATAGAAATTCTAGTGGTTCAGTGACTAGTCGCTCAAGGTTGTCGTTCAGGTTGTAGGCTATAGCAATTTGTAGCTTCACACATCCTGCACATGGCATGCACACTCCATTCTTCATTGAGACACTTCCATTCTCCACTTTCCGGCAAATTGTTGAGGTATTGTAAGTTGCGGAATCCAAAGCCGCGCTTTGCCCAGACCAAGGAAATAAAAATCTTATATTGTGCCCCTACACCGCGACGGCTATTGTTTTGTTTAAGAATTAAGGTTCTCTTTGAGAAATAAAGCGTGCAACTGAAAATAAATATTTGAAATCCACTAATGTACCATTCGTTTTTAACTTGTTTTCAATAAAAATTGCATGCAAAATGCAACATTCTATCTAAATAAAATAGTCGTTATAATTATAAAAAAATTAAACATATTTATTGATTGAAGATAACTTTTATTTTTCAAGTTATTAAAAAAATATTACATAACAATTTTTGGTATAATTCCTATAGTTTATCTTATTGATATTATATAAAGGCGGTAATGGGTTCGATGGCCGACGATAGCCTTTGACCTACGATACCCTATCACTTGAACGACCATCTAAGATTCCTACTGGAAAATGTTAATAATATGTCATCATAAATCTTATAAGATTCTTATAATTTGATCTGCATAGAGGACGATTTATAAATCTATATCATACAGTAGAGTATATAAGGGGAACATAGAATTAAGACACCGCGTTCTCCGCTTTCCGCCCAAATTCAAGACATTACGTTTTGGGTGGTGAAACTCAACGCCACAATTTTCCTCTTATAAACTTTAAGTAAAAAACCTAAATAAAGTGACTATTTAACTTATAATTTCTTCGCCCTACTAACAAACATGTTGACTATATTACGAAATAGTAAATATTTATTTAACTATGATAGTATGATCGCCATTACGTCAATTTTCATTCAAAAGAGTCATGCTGATTGTCACTGGTGGATTTTAAATATTTCTTTACACGTATACTATAATTGTAAAGGTCAAAAGCCATTAACGGGATAGCCGTTAATGGTTAATCCGTAATGGTAGCCGTTAATAATAATGTTAAGTGGTTCATCTATATTAGGTTCCCTTAGCTCAGGCGTAAAGCTTATATGTATACCGACCAATCTTCTTCATGTTTTCGCCATGTAACTGGACTGGACTGGTGAAGTCTGTTGAATGAATTATGCGGAACCAGCATGCTCGAAACGACATAACTAAACTGTACATTTTTTTGGGTATATATTTGAGTTTATTTATTTAGTCAATCAATCAGTTCCTGACCTCTTTTAGATGTTTTTATTCATTTTTTTTTATATTCTCATTCTCACTATCCTTTTCTTCTAGTTTTTATTTCATTTTTATAAAAAAATTACGGATGAATCGAGTATTATTGTAAATAATATAACAAATATTGTTGACATTATTTTTAATAATAATAACATAACAAAAAAAGTACTTTTAATATAATTATAATAAAAAAAAAACCAACTTTATACAAATTCTAACTGGAAACGCAAAAACATCGTTACGCACGACTATTTCCTCAAACAATAAGAAGAATTATCTTCATGGGCCAAATAATACGGTGACATTGGTTCTATATCCAATGCTCATATCTTACTAGCTACGGGCGCACTATCCAATTTAGTTGGACCTCTGAAAAAATTATATAATTTCCTTGTAATTTTAAAATTTGGAATATTGATTTTTTAAATATTTCATTTATTTACATTATCTGCTATGGGAGATAAAGCATGGCGTTGAGTTTTACCATTAATAACGAAACTTTTCGAAAATTCTGCGGAAAGATGAGAACGGAGTGTTAAAACTACATTACTTTCTGACATTCTCTACTTTCTACCCAACCCAAAATAAAAAGAGTTATAATCAATAAATTAACGTTATATTTCATCTTGTTAGACAGGAATTAAAATAGTTAATTTCGAACCTACGACCACGTTTACTGTTGTACGCTTTCCCACGTTGGCCTTACAAAAGTGTCAGAGAAAATCAAAAGATCTGTCTACAATGGTTTCACTGAGTGTGTCACGTGGTCGGCGCACGCGCAACGATATTTGTAAACTCGGTCAATGCCCCGGGCGTTAGATAAAAAACACACAAATTGTTTACGTGATTTATTACGCAAATTGTGATAAAGATAGGTCTAATGTTCCGGTTTTGAATAATACTTATTGATGCCTAACTATCGTAGTGTAGTGGGTGTGTAGTTATATCTTTCTAGTTCTTAGACGATGGCAGTGGGTTCATTAGTTCGACTTGTCATATTGACTCTTTTGTTAGGTTCCGCCGTCTAACATACAAAGCCTATCAAAGACAAAAAGTGGAGAATGGAATTATGTAATCCTATGTTATCATTAGACCATTACTTGTATAAAATCACCAACTTTAACAAAACTTATTATGACTGACTAGTTTCTATAATTATTAGTATTAATATCAGAATTAAATCATTAAAAAACCCAAGTTAGTTCCTTACGTATACAAATATTATAAGAAATGCGTTAAAACAAAGTTATACTAAATTAATATTCATTTACGTACAGTGTACGTACATATGTGTGTGTCTATTTACGTGTAATATATGTTTTCAACATCACATTGTCTATGTGAATGCAACTAATGCAAAAATCGCTATTTACATACAACCCGTGTTATCTATCGGACTCAAAGTAAGAAACGTTCATTAAATTATTTTATCTTTTATATTAATTACTTATTACATAATTTATAAATGTCGCAAAATACAACACTCCCCGTATTCGAGATGATTCATATAATATATTTTATGTAAGCGTGTCGCATATTTTAAACATATGTAGGTCAGTATAGTAAATGTTTCATACAGTTTAATACATTGCTTTGGATAACGACATAATCCAAAGGTTCCTATAACGTCGTGATTTCTTATCATAAAGTATCTAGTGGTAGTAGTCTAGTATCAAAGTAACGGGTTCGCGTTATATATAATGGACGGGTCTCAGTGAAAACTCGTCTGGCAACTCGGGAAATTAAGGAAAGCTCGCCGACGAAAGTGGAAAAAGCTCACACATATACAACAGACCAACACACGCGCACACTCGTGCCTGTGTGTGTGCACACACACTGAACGCTGTACGAAAACGAAAGTGTACGAGCGGCGCCGAAGCCACCCGAAGCGAGCTCACCGAGTCAGTGGAACTCGAAACTGGGACATCAGTCCGCAATTCGACGCGATAGCCGGCGGACGCGGCGCGCGGTACGACACGCTATATGACATAACTGGAACTTGTGATTATGGTGTCTGTGTGAATAAATAATCATGATGGCAGTGGAGGCCCGTCCGGCGAGTGCCGGGCCTGAACCCCGCCGGTCGCCGATACCGGACCGTAGAGCGATGAGCGCCGACACGGAGCCGCGCACCTTGGCCGCCCGTAAGGCTTACCCTGAACCCTCGGAGGAAGATGCTCCCCTAGATTTGTCAGTACATACCAGAAAAGAGATCACGGTGAGGGATTTCGCCCGCCATCCCTTCGCGGATCCCGCGGACTATGTCAGAGCACAGGCTATACTGAGGCAGTCGAGGGGTTTCCTGGCGGCTGGAAGGGATTCTGGCACAGAATCGGATGACTCCGCCGGCCGACTGAGCCCCGGCGAGGACCCTACCTCCGGCAAAGCCTACAAGAAATCCTTGATGAAGAGATACAGTAAGTTTTATCACTTTCATAGTTTCGGCCGGCATATACAAAGTTTGCAGAAAAATTAAAAAATATTTTAAATATTTAAGCATCCGGCACATTTACGACGTTGAAAAAATGTCTAGATTGATGTGAGCGATTCACATTTCCTCGAGAATAGTAGAGACTGGCGAAATGTTTTGATAATCTATTTAGTTCTAAAACATTTAATTTTAAATAGACCGATATTACTGCCGGCTCACTTTCCGCGTTCTTTGAAAAAATTACATCATGACAAAGTTTTATAGCACTGAATTAGTTAATTCTGGTATTTTCACAAAAAATAAATTTTATTTATTACATTTGATCAAATTCTTGATAAAAAAAACCAATACCACTACTAAACTTTAAGTATCCAAACATAGCATCATAGTACTATAGTTTCAAAAAATAATAATATATGTATGTACAGCTATATACGTATATTTATATAGTTTAAGGAAAGGTAGGCTACGCGCGTAGCGTTTCTACGTCAGCTACGGTGCGACTCTACAACACGAAAATAAGTACCACTTACACGAATTTGCATAATTAATAAAACATGTTTTTATAAACTCTTTGCGTAATGTTTTATATTATTTAAAAATAATTTTGTAATGTATAACAAAATATACTGATTTAAATTAATGATTTTGTTTATATGTTACTATTAGGAAGGTTCGAATTTATTTGTTTTATATTATTTTATTTAACTAGAACAACAAATGCCTTTAAAATTTAGGCTCTTAATAAATACGCATTATATTGTATTAAACATAGTTGATAATTGATTCATTAATTTAAAATTACAATATTTTTTTTCATTAATGGTTAGAAAAAAATTAATCAAATCTTAAATCCTCATGCTGTTCATTAAATATAATGCAACATGTTCATTTTATTCTTATTTGCCGCTTTATATGAAACAGTAAATGCCTTTTCCTATAGACATACAAGTACATATACACGACAAAAAAAATAGTACAGGGAATGGGTAATAGAAATGGGTTCCATTACCACTTGGAAAAATGAATTATTTTCATTTTCTCGAACAGAACGGAGTGTCATGACACTGGAAACCTAGTGTCTCTAACTCTACTCCAACAACCCTGCTGTATACAGCGTGAAGCTATAAAAAAGACATCTTTAAAAGGCACAATCCTAATAAGTGCAAGTATACATTTCATTGACTCTACATTGGCTACACAATACGTATTGTCGACAGAGCATTCAGTACAGCATCCATATGATAACGATTTATAAATTGTCGATATGGTACCGCTTTAAAATAACAACTAATGAATGGCTATTTTTTTTTAAATATCTTTTCAGTAAATGGAGATATCGTAGAAAAACTATTTTTTTAAATTATTAAACAACTTTATATTCTGGAATTTCAATCTAGTACCATCAAAATGTTCATAAAATAGAAAAAACAATAATTTCAATAAAAGAACAATTCAGGAAACGTTTTAACTATAAATGAACCATTGCGTCATATGTAAAAAAAATCATACAGATAAGCAGAGTTTCATAATTAATGTTCTAGAAATATATTATAAATTAATCTTTCTCCACAACATCGTTTGCGTGGACTATGAGCTGCAGAGTCGAAACTCGTTTTTGTTCGTTTTGTGTAGGAAAGTCGGGAAACTACCTTAGTCTCTCTACCTACACCCCCTATACTGCCCAAGAACTATACACTCTAAATTTTATTTTCGTTGCGTGTCAGTGGTTCGACAACAGAAGATTTTATATTTATATAAATTTAGTTTAAAGTTTAGTTTAGGTGCATCGAGTAGGTATATATTTCAAAAGCGCCTACAAAACGATGTGTTACACACGATGCACAAAATGTCGCCCTAACATACATACCGGTCATCGGCATAATGCGGAAAAAGATATTATATACTATTTATATGCACACTTCATTTTAAACATATTTATGTATGTTCCTATTAGGCCATCATGGCACAGTGGATTTACGTGTGACTGTAAACGCGTCGGTTGTGGATTCGATTTAATTATTTTCATTATCTCGCTCTAGTAATAAAAACGCCATATGTCGAAAATTGGGGGAAACATTGAAACGAAATGTCTTAATACTGGCTTCCATCTGTTTCCTTTGGTATATAGATTGAAGATAAAAAAATATTCTATTATTTACTGTATTGTTTAGCGCGCTATAAGCAGAATCCCATACATTATATAACATTACATACATAAAAATGCAATATATAAAATGACTCATACAATCATATATAACATAAATAAAACAAGGAAGGAAAACTGTCGACGCCGATATCGGCGACGCGGGAAATGCAATTAATATACAACGCATATTAAATCGATGCACCACGCTGTATTACTGACATCACTAGTTCCAACGTAGTATAAACTAGTTTTATTTACATTTAAAATACGTGATATCGTTGTGGGGGAGTGAAAATTTACTATTTATTTTAATTACTTAAAAAAAATAAAGGAAATAACGGCATAAAAATAATGAATCGCATCCAACAAGGTTAGTAGGGAACCTAGTGTAAAGACAATTCGCTCCCCCTCACTGCTTTAATTTTAAGACATTGTTAAATGGTGGAACTTAACGTCGCACACAATAATTTAAAAATATATAAAGATTATATTTAACTATAGATATAACATGGGTACATATATTATGTCTTTTGATATTTCCCTCACAGAAACAACACTGCTTTGTGATTCTAATAATTGTTGCACCTACTAAGAAATGAACCTATTACCACAGTCACCTAACCAATACAACCATTTATACAATAATATAATAATTGAACTACTAATTATTACGTTATTACAATTTTCAACCTACGTAAGTATGTCTGTTACATCACTTTATTATTGAATAAACACAAGTTTATTCTGTAATAATATTTACTGCAACTATTTATTTATATCAATATCCGTCTCATATATATTTTTTGCCTTCACTTCGTTTTATTATTTAGTTTCACGCTATATACCTCGCATGGTAGGGTAGACAGAGGGAACCTGGGAACCTAATGTTAAGATAATCCGTTCCCATTAAGGTACTTCCGACATCGCAAACAACCTACCAAATACAAAGATTTTTTTTTAATTCGACCCAGTAGTTTCTGAGATCAGCGCGTTGAAACAAAACAAACAAACTTTATAATAATAGTACAGATTATTACTACACATGACAGTATTAATGTAATTCGATATATAAAATGAATCGTGTTTAATCAGCGTTCCACTCTATACGCGGAAGTGGCCAGGGCATCGAACCCACAGTACTGCGAAAATGATGATGCGGCGCTATACATGACGACGATGACTTTAACAATGATTTATTATTATGGCCTACTATAGTCTATTATGATAGTTGCAAAATTATTTATATTAATTAAAATAATTTTAAACTTCGTGAGGCTATCTATGAATGCAACGGTTGTGCGTTCGATTTCCACTCGGGGAAATGAATTATTTTCATTTCCTCTCTTTAGCAACAACACGAAACACGGCGGTTGGTTTTAACATTTAATATGCAACAGGTATCTCGAATATTTGGGCATAGCAGTGGAACAGACCATGATGTCTTAACACTAGGACCATGATGTCTACCCTGCGTGACTCAACGTGAAGTTAAAAATTATTTTAAAAAAAGCAATATTTTACCTAAATCATAATAAAAATGATTACAATATCAAATTTATAACACTTCCGCATATAAAATGGGTCACATTTACCTGTGCGCGTGCGCAAAAAATAAATCTTTCCCATCGTATAGCAAAGCGCAGGAAACCAGCTGCATCACAAACACATCACGATACCTGACGGAAGTGAAAGGTGAAAAGGATATCAAAGGTTTAGCTTACATTTTTACCTCCAGTTTCAATAATTATTAAAAAATATTCATTTTCTTCGATATGTTTGGACTTCGATGAAGTTGTTACTGTTTATTAAATTATTTTTGATGGTCAATATAGATTTTCAGGCCAGTCTTGGCACAGGGGCACATGCGTGCGACTGTAAACACGATAGGTTGTAGGTTCGATTCCCACTCGAGGAAAATAAATATAGTTTTTTTTATTTTCTCGCTCTGATAACAAAGCAAAGTGAGGAAGTGAAGTCCTAATGGAAACGGAGTGTCTTAACACTAGATTCCCTCTGCCAACCCTCCCGTGCGGGATTTAGCGTAAAGCTTAAAAAAATGAAATAAATTGTTTCCAAAAAAATAATATTTTTATCACAAAAAGAATTCAACAACCGACCTCTAACAGACGATTTTTGAAATATTTAAATTCTCTTCGTAACCGATTTTAACCAAAAAAAAACCTATAATAAATGTATAATAGATTTAAATAAACTTTTTACAAGTTAAAGAAAGGACGGAAACAACAAAACAATGCAATTTAATGACTCATTTAGACGTAACTCGCTGTTTATAGACAGCCACTTGTTCAATATGGCGAGTTAGAGTTCACGTGGTGAACTCATGTCCAAAACTTACCGGTGCGGTACCTATTAATTGAATATTTGATGTAGACGGTTTTTTTTTCTATATACATATAAGTTTGTTGTTAAATTAAAGTAGAGTCGATTTTACCCATGAAGGGTTCCGTAGTACCAAGCATTAATTTAGGGGTTATTCGTTATTCGAAATAAAGCGGCTATGATATATAGACAGATAGACAAACGGACGTCAGGAGTCTATATATAATATAATGATTCCTTTTTACCATTCTGTTACGTAACCAAAACAATGAAAAATCCAATTAATTCTAATAGAGATGCATATCTTGCTAGTAAATGGTGCGACGCTTCCCACGTCCCGGCCAAGAAAATTTTGCATTTACATTTAAAATCAAGAATTTCAGTCTTTTAAATTATTTATTTATATTGTTTTTATGATTCATCCGCAAATTTTTCACAGGTACAAAAAATATTTAAAAAAATATAGAGTAATCATCAAAGTTTTGTTTATCTTTTAATATTATTTTATACGAATTGTACAATATTGTACAATATGTTATATCTTTGTTAGGACTCAAGATAAACAAGAATCTGTTTTCTTAAATTTAGCAAAAAACTGTCTTTAATAATAAATAAGGAGCCGCAGTCAACCGACAAAGGTCGACGTTCTCAGAAATATTTGCATACATTATGTCCAAAGCGTCAATTATTAGTCAATAAGTCCACCAACACATCAAAACAGACTACCTGTTCGTAGAAAATTATAAAAAAAGATTCAATTTTATTAATACCTTCCGCAGTTTCTTGAAGAATTTGACTGAAGCATGACAGTTAAAAGTAAACCATAATATTTTAGACATTAATCTCAAAATTGATTGCATTTTCTCAATTTCATTGGACATTTTGCTGCGTTTATCCGAAGGAAGGATAGAAGGGGTGAGGAAGGGTTGACCTTTTTTTGAATGACATCCTGATATCGCTTTCTTGCTCTGTCACATAAAAAATATCATTTAAAGTATGAGACAGACGTTTTTTTTAGTATGCAGTCTGTATTTAAATGCGCTTGCGCATCCGCTTATAGAATTTTTATAATAAATAAATAGACACCAATTGGTAATCCAAGTGTAGACTTTACAACTTCCTCGCCGAACAAAGCTCGTGAAAACTAACAAATATGTTAAAAAATTAATAATTATTCGTTGTTTTTGCTATTGGTGTATAACGTATAAACGGGTTCGAACATCCGTCCTTTAGCCATTGCTTCTGTAATAGATAACTTTAAAGATATTCCTGATAGAATTAAATATAAATTAATGTTAACATTATTCTATTAAATTTATAGTTTCCTTTTTTTTAGCTAGGTGTATCCCGCATATATGTAGGCAGAGGGAACTCCTACTTTTCGTTGAATATTAGAGATATTGCGTGTTAATTGGCGGATATCAACACCTTGGCTGGTTTATCTGAGCGGGATAATGAAAAAAAAAAACAAAATCCCACTACGCCACTAAGAACTCATTAAATAACTGTATATAATATTATTTAAAAATTAATAATTTTACCAAGAAAAAAAAATATTTAAAATTTACGCAATGTAAATATAAGAAAATAACTAGTTAATAATGTATGATTCAAGACGTTGATAGCTTACGGGTAAGTAACAGTAGTATAGCGCTAAACGTGAATCCATGTGTCCGACCTTCAACTCGCAAGACTCATTTCACAACCAGCGACCTGTCTGAGGCCCGCACTGCTGACAGTCTGACCCGAAAGCGAATCAAAAATATTATTTCGAATCGAATCTAAGAATTAGTATGATGTGATGGTTGTGGGTTCGATTTCCAGTCGGGGAGATTAGGAGACGAAACGTGACGTTAAGTTGAAAGCGTGAAGTTAAGTTACTACACTT
>DWAN01001659.1:0-17137 GCA_018230445.1 Heliconius hewitsoni | reverse complement strand
TTTTCTGTTTTTCTCTCTGTATTTTTTATAAGTGGTGTACAAATAAAGAAATAAAAATAAAAAAAAATAAAATAAAATATTTAACAAAATCAGCTTCACGCTGTATCTCGCATACAGCAGGGTAAGCAGAGGGAACCTAGTGTTAAGACACCTATTGTCCGCTGAATTTTGGAGTCATTGCGTGTCAAGTAGCGGAACTCAACGCCGTGCTTTGTTTCGAAAAGAGAACGAAGAAATGAAAATATAAATTAATGAAATATTTATTTACCTCGGGGGATCGAGCCCACAACCTGTCGTGTTTACACGACTGGTCTCAAATGCCTAGTTATTCACCACCATTATATAATTTTAAGTCCCAAATAATAAACCTGTATATAATACATTGTATATGTATATAAATTGTGCTATTAACCTAGGATTATAGGATTGTGTTTAACCAAAAGTTATTTTTTTTATTTAAATTATAATATTTTGAATGTGTACATGCATACATGATGGATGTTTCAATTCAACTTTAGAGGTTTTGAAAGTTTTTTTTTAAAAAATGGTAGGAAAAGGTAAAGACGATCTTATATTAAAGCACTGTGTTTCATGCTTACCGCCCAAGACATGTTGAATGGCTGAAATTAGTGCCAGAAAAACTTAATACAATACAAGTGAAAATTGAACATATAATTGTAGCTTACAGTCTGGCGATCTTCTACTGAACTATATAACGGCCACAAACTATGTTTTTGTTTTTGTCATACATTATCTCGCACATATCAGGGTAGGCAGAGGGAACCTGAGAAACTTGTATTAAGAAATTCCGTTCCCGTTCCCGGCCGAAAGTAGGGATAGGGAGGGTTCCATATCCCTACTTTCGGCCGAATTCTGGAGGTATTACACGATAAGATCAAGAAATCATAAGAGCGAAGAAATGGAAATATTAAACACTAGCGGTCCACTCGTGGCTTCGCCCGCATACCACCTATAATACATTTATTATGCTTCATTTGCCAACAGATTAATTCATCCAATCATGAAAACTTTGTATCTGTATATAATGATAGTACGTTATCGGCGGCAAGGGCACCCCCTGCGGGACTCGAGCCTAGGGTTGCAGCCGTAACAGAGCGTTGAATTATTTTCATTTTGCATTTTTCGAAAGGTATAAGTGCTATAAAAACCGAGGATTATCTACATTCAATTTTCTTGATGATGAAATAACTTTCGCTCGTAAGTTTCAATACACATGTGAAATAAAAAATCGATGAAAGGTCACCTTACAATTTTCCAACATTTTTTTGTCACAAAATGCCTTATAGTCATTTATTTATAAGAGATAGATATATGGCGTCGCGGAGTTTATTTTAGATCTAATAAAATTGAATATGTTTGTCATACAACATTCTGACTATATAACTGACTATTCTGATATAATAAGCTGCATGTGCAATGCATGCGCTTAAAGCAATTTGATGGCGTTCCTTATTATTGATATTTCATTATTTAAGGCTAACTAAGAGTTACACCCTAATATTATATTCTATATCACTTCTGAAGAATGCAGCTTTTTTACAAAACAAAAAGAAAGTAAATCGTACCAGTAGATCCAGAGATATCAGCGCTTAAACAAAACAAACAAACTCTTCCGCTTTATTATATTAGTATACATAGTCCCGTATAGCAATCGAACCCACAACTGTACCGTTTACAGTTGGACTCCTGTGCTCCTTCTCCTCTATATTTAGTTATTCGATAACATAAGAATATCGCATATCATATTAATCCAACTTCAGGCAATCCACAGGTGGCACTGACATTACTGTAATAAACAATATATATTAGATATTCACGTAAACTGACACCAGAGAAAGTTGTTTTTATTTTATTTCAATATATATGAAAAAGTAGATTTAATTTGTAAACGTCTGCCTGTCACGGGTATGTTGCTTTAGCATTTCCTGTTCTGTATTATATATTTTAAGCTTATTAACTAAAAGTTACCACTATGTTCCCTTTGTCTACCCTGCTGCGTGTGGGTTATAGCGCGAAGCTAAAAAAACGGCAGGAAGTCTTGATGATCATTTTGTCGTCAGCCATCAGTCATGAATGGAGGAAGATGCGCCACGACTGGCCTCCACCAGTTTTTATTTTCTTAAGTAATTACAAAGCTAATTTCAACTTGGACACTAAAATTATGCATTATGAGAAATAACTGATAAGAGAAACAAATTAGAAGCGGCCAAACAAAAGTCAAGATAAAGACACTCTCCTAAGGCTATCTTCTAAAAATGTTACTCTGTTACTTCACCCTCGAGAACTGATATCTATGACGATAGTGGTATATTATATCATACTTAAAAATATTTATATAATAGACAAGAGGCCCGAGCGACTGCAAACGCGCTAAGTTGTGAGTTCGATTCCTAATCAAAGAAAATGCAATATTTAACTTGGAGGATATGAAACCTCGCTCTAAAAGTGGGAAACGGAAGTGTTTTCATAGGAACGGAGTGTCATAGGAACTAAGTTCCCAGGATTTCTCTGCCGAGAATACAGCGAGAGGCAAAAAAATATATATAATAAAATTTTTGAGCTTTTCGTATATACTTCCACTTCCTCAATTTGAATGGAACTAAACGCCGTGTTTTCTGTAATGGGGAAATGACAACTATTTATTCCCTAGAGGTTGCATCCAATGCTAGTAAGAAGTTAGTGTTACACTAAATTATAGTTAACAACTTTTCATATAATAAAAAAAAATTAACAGAGAGTAGGCCGTATAATAAGTACAGCACACACATTAATATTTGAGATATTGCGTGATGAATAGCGCAACTCAACGCCGTGCTTTGTCAACGAGGAACTATCGAGGAAATTAAAGCAATATATTCCCTCGAGTGGGAATCAAACCCGCAACCGTAATTTTTATAATCAGACACTCTGCTGGCTTAGGTTCCCTAAATCTACTCCGCTACTGCGGGATGCGGGATACTGCGTTAAGCTAAAAAATAAATGAATAATTACTTTAATACCTTAGCTGACATTTTACCAGAAACTTTAAGAGATTTGCGATAATTTTTAACTTAATTTAGAATTCTCTAAGATTTGGTCAAACAAAATTAACTGTTGGGTCGAGAGATAATTTTTTATCTTTTCTTTTTTTTGTTCTCATAAGAAAACAATCTTTCTGAAACACAAATTATGAAGGACGTCATGGTACAACGGCACAGAATCTTGCTTGTGGGTTCCATTCCCACTGGTAACATGACGAACGCGGCTCTTGAGTTGATTTCCACCAATCGACTCAAGAGTCTGTTTAGATTTAATATATTTAATTATGACTCCAGAATTCGGCATAAAGTGGAGAACTGAAGTGTCTTAATGTGGAATGGAGTGGCTTAACACTATGTTAGGTCAGGCTAGGTAACAGAGGGAACTTGGGAACCAAGTGTTATTTTGAAATCACGCTACAATGCGATTTAAAAATACCACTAGGTATTTTTAAATATAACACTAGATTCTTTCCATCAATGTCTTAAAAATGAAACGAAAAAAGTAGAATGGAGTGTCTTAACTTTCAATTTTCTGTACATACCCATCGTACAGCTAATAATTGCAAGTAATAAAATAAATTGTGAAGTTTATATTTTCTTAGACAGTTTCTTTTTGTTTGAGGAAAGATGTCAAGACACTCTTTTCATTACTTTTCTTTAAAAGCAGACATTGCTTCTAGTGGCGGGAGTGCTTATTTGTACATTGAACATTATATTTCAAATATAACGGTCACAAGTCATACTTGACTGACTCTCAATCGGGGGAATAAATTATTTTCATCTAATTTTAATTTCTATACTCAACACGTAGCCTCCAAAATAAAACGACAAGAGTCTCTCCTCTTGTCCTCAGCTCTCAACTCTTGGTTCTCTTTGCCCGCGGGATCGTATCGACGCGGGATATATTATGAACCTCAATTTTCGATTCAATTCATTCAATCGAGCGTTTAATTACAATTTATATATATTAAAAGGCCATAATATATATATGTAATGCTATGATATATAAATATATATCATAGCATTTTTATATATCTATAATATAATATAATATAAGGTTCAAAGGTGGCATCAAAGGCAATCACATTTCTTCCCACATGCCGGCTCTACAATGTAGCCTATATTGAAATTTCATTGGAGCAGAAGAGTCGAGTGTCTTACCGCTTCGTTACCTATTTTTTGTGGTACAAGTTATAGGATGTAACGATAAAATTGGATATTTTTTGTAGAGAAAGCAGTTTCACGCTTTTCGCGTGTTGCAGGTTAGATAATGGAAATGTATATGTTTAACTATGTCGCAATGAACGCAAGGAACTTTATAATATATTTAAAAAAATGCCTGTTTTCTGGTTATGTGTGTGCTATATGTAGCTAAAATTTAAAAAAAAAACTTCTATATTTTCTGAATTATTTGTACACTCGTTTAGTTACATATATATAATAGCAAAACCATTAGTTGTGTGTGTGTATATATATATACACACACACACACACACACACACACAGCTTCCTCTTTATCTAAGTTACTTTTCGAGGATTTTTTTTGGGAAAAACTAAAGGTTTTGCTATTATGGATGAAAGACAATAAATTATTAAAGACATATTGTGAAAGACGGCACCATTGTGTATATCGAGCGTATCGAGCATGTCTTACGGAGCTTCTCAAGTATATTGTCTCTCATCTTGGCTCTTACTACTGTAAGTACGTACTTGCATAGACATTGTTAAGTAGCCAGGGTAGTACACCACCAACTTTTCAATAGATATTATAAAAATCCGGCCATGTGGGAGTTTTTGTATGGGAGCCCTCTTAAATATTTATTTTATCCTGGATTTTAGTGTTTGCTTTTATAGCAACAACAGAAACACGTCATATGTGAAAATTTTAAGTATATAACTATCAGGAATCACGAGATACAGCCTGGTGAAAGAATGACAGCGGAGTCTTAGTGTAGTTAGATCCCGTTTTAAGCTTTTGATAAGCAACCCTCAGTAGAATAGTTAATTTAATAAATATTTAGTGTTTTTGTATTATATATTGATATTTGTTTTCACTGATGGCTCAATAAAGTATAAACGTTTATTACGAGCCATAATAGTGCACAGATTCAGGTCATAATATAAAAGAGAAATACACATTTCTTGATTTTATATTTGAATTCTTTATATTGATTTTTACTCATTACATTAACAAATAATGTGAGAATAAATAATGTGTGTCTAATTGTGAACGCGACGGGTGTGTTTCGGTTTCCATTCAGGGACATTAAATATTTATTTTTTTCAATCCGGTATTAATATAAAGCACGGCGTTGAGTTCCAGCACTCAACACGTAATATATCGAAGATTGTGAAGAGTTTCAACTGTAATTCGGAAACCTGTTGTAAATATAATGGCTGTCCTGTCATATGCGGGATACAGCGTGATGCGAAAATGAAAAATAAATACAAAATATTTTTCAAGTGTGACTCTTTTCGAAGTCGGTTTAAATAGGGTTAGCATCAAAATGTAAGGACAAAGCAAGTATTCACATTCATAGTAACATTATTCATGACCGTCACAGAGATAAGGGATAAAGGGCAATATCGGCTCATGGTTGTAACAAGCTATACACATTTTTACTACAATTTATATGAAAGAAAATGTTTTTATTTTATTTTTATCTCTCTCATTCTCTGTTTCACCCTATTTTGGAGGATTGCAATAGGAGGTTATAGATTATTTCGTATAATTATGTTAGAATTGAGCATTAAAACTATATTAGTATGTTAAGTCGGTCTATAAACAATATACAACAGGACAAAGTTATAGTACAGATTATCGTGACGCACTATTGTAGATTTGATTCTCACTCTGGAAATTGAGTTTTATTTATAAAAGTTGGGCGGAATATGCAAAATACAAATGAAATTTAATTTATTTTAAAATTAATTGAACTGAACTGAAGAAACTGAAATTTAATTTAAAATTAACTTAATTTTTTTACAAAAATATTACAACGCCAATAGAGTCATTTCAGACATCATTTCCCAAGAAATAGGGCAAGCGATCTACTCAAGTATCACCGCGGAGCTCAGTCTATGCGACGTCAAACTTACACGTGAAATATCGCAGTAACGTTTGGTACGAGTGACTTCACGCTTCGTTGATCGTCGATTGTGGTGCAAGTGGGAAGTGATAGGCGATTTTAATATTTTTTTAGCTTTATACAGCATCCTGAATATAGAGGGGTAGGCAGAGAGAATCTAGTGTTGATACACTCCGTTCACCACTTTTCGCCGCTCGCATTGCGTGTTGAGTGGCGAGATTAAAGAAAAGTTAATGGCAACAATAATGAACTACAAAATCAGACAAGATGTTTTATAGCTCATGAATAGAAATTAAAATTATAAAAAATGGTTTTATTTTTACTATTCTGGTTAAGGACTAACTAAATTCGCCAACCAGAATGTATCGAAATTAAATTTACTTCTGTTTTAGGTAGTAGAACTACAAAGTATAACAGTATAGCATCGAAATAAGACACGGTTCTTCTTGGTGTTACTAGACAGGTTCTTTCTTCGGTAAAGCTATCTATATTACGTCGTGGGACCTTCCTTGATAACTTTCTGTACAAGTTTGAAGTACTACTGGCTGGTATTTCCTGAAACAAAGTTAATTATTTATAAGGAATTTCAGTTCATTTTCAATATTCCGTTTTTTTAGACCAGGCATTTTACTGAAAAAAAAAATCTAATATATGTAAACTTTCTTGCAATATCATAATTAAATAAAGAATATATTGATTTTGAATATTTGAATTCAATTTCTATCACTATCACATTGAAGAATCAAACCTCGAACCGCCGTTTCACAAATTCAATCAAAAGAAGACATCAAAAATGCCAAACATTTGTCACCTCGGCGATATTAAAAATTGTAGAAGCCTAGAAATCCGAATGTATTATAGAAAATCTGCATACAATAAACGTAGCGTGTTGTATGAAATATGCTCAGGTATTACACATTTTCCTCTCCACTGCCACTTATTCGTGGATTTTGGTTGAAGTTGAATTTTGAATACGTAGATTTTATAGTTGCCAAGTCACATAAGTTGAAGTTTGCTTAGCTGGCTGGCCCGTAGGTGCAATAGCTAGTTACTCTGATTAAGCTGGAAGTTTCGAATTCAATGCAGCTATTAAATATCTTATAATAATTGTTTACTAATATTTTTTTTATAAAATTAATTTTGATCTTAAAAAAAGTCAGTATAATGATTTTCAATTTAAATTGCATTGTATCTTCAAAAATTTCCTATATTGGGTTGGCAGCTGTGGGTACGAATTCCACTGGGATTTATCTGCATTAGGTAAAAAGATAAAGTAAAGAAGAAAAGTTCTACGACTCAACACGCAACGTTTTGAAAATTGTGAAGTGTATAAGGAACCGACTGTCCAAACACAAGGTTCCTTCAGCATACCTTTGGCTTTTTACGGGATATAGTGTGAAGCTAACAAATAATAATCTATAGGAAATCGAACCTACGGCTGTTTTCTACAGAGAAACATATCTCTTACACTCCACAAAAACATATAATAACATTTTTATACATGTATAATGTATATGCATGTTGAAATAATATTGTAAGTGCTGTCGTCTTGGATTGGGACCTATTTGATAAATGAGGCGTCAATCGATTTATCTTCGTCTTAAGAATTACTGTGCAATTCAAATGCAGTCCAATTGCAATCCAATTGCAATTCAATTGCATTTCAATTGCATTTGAATAAATTATATGAATGTAAATTGTATATTTATCGAGGCCATCGTGGCGTTGTATAACAGTATTTGTCTGTAAACGACCGTTGTTGGGTTGTGGAGAAATTATGTTTCAATTATATTCTTATCACTTAACTAAAAGTTTGCCTGAATTTTGATTCTGCCCTGATTTAGTATTTTTAATTAAAATAATTTCAATATACAACACACTTATGCCTAAAAAAAAGAAAAACAGACAATGAATCTTCTTCTTCGTATTCTTTATTACTTAAAGTAATGACAGTTCTGGTAAGCCCTGAAAGAGCTGACAAGCTGTCTTCAACGCTTCATTGTCTACCAGAGGATAAAATCCTACTAATATTATAAATATGAGGAACAGATGACGATGATGGATGACACAAGCGTGCGACTGTAACTACCAATAATTATGGTTTCGACTTCTACTCGGGGGAAACTAAATTTAATATTTTCATTTTCTCGCTCTGGTAACGAAGCAAAGCGCAGTGTCGACTGCTGTCAACGCGCAATGCCTCTAGAATTCGACAGAAAGTGGGGATAGGAGTATCTTAATACTAGGTTCTCAGGTCCCCTCCGCCTACCCTGCTATGGCCGGGATTCAGATTAAAGATAAAAAATCTTCGCAGGTTTAGATGAAACTTTACATAAAACATATATAGTTTAGGCTATAATTAATATTACGATTTTGTATAATTTGGCTATAATGTAACAATAACTTGAAACAGGCGAAGTGGGCGCAAGTTCTTCCATATATTAAACTTGGTAAATTCAACCAAAATGTTCACCCACAATTATCGATCAAACATACATACCAAAATCCACATTATATTATTTGAAACTGCAAGCTAAAGGCGAAATCTTTAACCAATCTAATTAATACTAGAACATTTCAACAAAACAGTATGTACTATGTATGCCTTGCAGTAATTATTCGAAGCGTCTAATAGCTTCAGTAGAGTTAATGAACCACGTACAAATAACCAGCGCTGTTCTTGGCGTCGCTTCTGTTTTGTATGTATGTATGTTTGAGTATATATACAAAACGTTGTTTAAGCTTAACTATAATTAAAGGGATTCGTTCAATCTGGATGTTCTTGATTAAGACTGGCTCTGAGCTACGGCTTCGCTTGCGTGTTGAAATTGATTATTCATAATTTTGTATAACTCTGTACTGTGGGTTACATTTAAATGATTGTTTTTGAGGTAATTTGGGAATTCAGTGTTAAGACACTCTGTTCCTATTATGACACTTCTTTTACCTACTTTTGCAATTCTTGTAATGTTACTAGCAACTTCGTTCCCGTGGACAATTAAAAATGACTAATAATACACATTTTAAATGTCTATAGCCTCCCTCAATAATTAGATTATCCACATAAAAATGTTATTATCAACACTAATCAGTAGTTTTTGAGATGAGCTCGTTCAACCAAGCAAACTCTTCAATTTTATTGTATTAGTACAGATTTTAACTGATCGTGAATCGAATCCACTACAAATTGAGCAATCCCCAATAACTAAAAATTGCTATTTATTAATGCAATTGAAATACCTGAATCAACCAAATTACAACGTGTTTGCTCAATAAATTGACGTTTAAATGAAGGCATGAATAATTTTTTATATTTTCTTACGCTTTAGCGGTGTTTGTTCAGATAAATGAATCTTTTTTCAATGATTTTATATGATTTTTGACTATTAAAGTACGGGGAAACAGAGTGGTTTTTGTAATTGGATATTTCTTTTATATCTTAAAGTTTCTGAAAATAGAGTTCTATATATTGTTTAGTTTCACGCTGTACTACGTATATAGTATTTATACTTAGTACTATATACGGATATACAATCTATCTACGTAGGGGAATGCTTATCTCATTTATTATTAATTTAATAAGCCTAGTCGTGTAGTTCAAACGGGCGAAACCGCAGGAGGGCTGCTAGTACTATAATAAAAATATTTAGGTATATTTTTAGCTTCACGCTGTGTTACTCACAAAGTAGGGTAGGCTAAGGGAACCTTTGAATTTTGTGTGAAGATACTCCTATTAAAACACATTCGTTGCCTACTTTCTGCTGAATTTCGTAGGCATTGCGCGTTGAGTGGCGAAACTTAAAGCAGTCCTTTGCCTCGATTCCAGAGCCACGAAATTAAAACATTAAATATTTTATTTCCCCGAGTGGGATTCGAACTCACAACCTGTCGCGTTTACGTCACGACTGACCACACCAAATATTTAGATATTCGTACGCCTCATAAAATTTGTTTTACAATAACATTTTACATGTATACAAAATTACTTTGGTTTATACAAATTTTACATACGAATTCACAGAAATAATAACTATCTTTAAAGTCTTGCCAGTGCTTTTAAATATTAAGCTAAGCCTGGCTTTATTTTAGAATATATTTAGTACATAATTTTTATGTTGCGGCATATATGAAGAAAATTTTGAAGTAAATGTCGACGCTCTTATATTAATACGAAATCTTTTAAAAAAACGTAGCGGTATTCAAACCTACGTCTCTTGGAAACTGTCTAAGCACTCTGACCATTAAACTATTCGTTCCCATCAAGCCACGTCGAAATTCTAATAATATGCTTATATGTTTTACAATTTTCAACTTTATTATTATTTATCTTCATTTCTTCCAAATTTTCTCCACTGTGTAAAATTACCTTGCGTGTAGGATTACGTAACTCAACGCCGAGATTTTTCTCTTCAAAGCGGGGACGACAACATTTAGACACTGCTTCTTTTTTTATACTACTAGTGGCAGCCAGGAACATCGTTTACATGAAATATAAAACATATAATCCTGTATTTTTCCGTTCTTGAAAGAAATTCAGGAATTCCTATCGAAGTGCTCTCCTATACTTCTCTATTACAAATTTCAGACTTTTGTTCATCGTAGTCGGAAACGTAATAGTTTTATGAATAATAAGTTAAAATAAGAAACAATAAGGCCGTGAGGCCTTATGCCTAAGGCCTCCCTTAGGCAGATGAGGCCACCGTAGCTCCAGTTGTGGGTTCGATTTTTCTCGAGGAAATGAATTTTCATTTCTTCGCTCTGATAAAAAGTCAAAGCGCGGTTGAGTTCCACCTTTCAACCCACATTGCCTCGAAAATTCGGTTGGAAGTTTGGGACGAGTAATATCAACTTTAGGTTCTTTCTGCTTACCCTTCTGTATGCGGGATACAGCGTGAAACTGATTTTTGATTTAAAAAAAATAACCCGACATCGCCAAGTATTCTAGCTAGTTTTAGCTCAGAATGGATGAAGGGGCCAATTTTGCGCTTTTGAATACGTAAACGTGTTATCATAAAGCAAAGTGTTTATATTTACTGGTAATATTTGCTTTCGATTCTGTTTGGTTTTCTAATTTGTATTGGTTGTACTGGAGTTTTAGATATAGCTGGATGAGATGTTAGTGTATGTTTTGTATTTCTATACTAGATTAAACAATTTAAATAAAATAAATATATATAAAGAAAACATTTGAATGTGAGTGTAAAAACTACTGAACCGATTAAAAAAAATTTTTCACCATTAGAATGCTACATTTCAC
This sequence comes from Heliconius hewitsoni, assembly GCA_018230445.1. Classification (NCBI taxonomy): domain Eukaryota; kingdom Metazoa; phylum Arthropoda; class Insecta; order Lepidoptera; family Nymphalidae; genus Heliconius; species Heliconius hewitsoni. The sequence continues at coordinate 5,750 of DWAN01001659.1, read as the reverse complement.
TGAGTAACATAGGCTATATTTATTTATAGAAAAATTCACGGTTTCAAATCTCACTAGGTACAAATTTTTAGATGATTCCCAAAAGCTGCAGGTTCAAATTCCACTATGCTTAAATTTTTGATATTTTCCAAAAATATATAAAACTGATTTCATTTCTTCATTCCAGTTTCGACGTTCGAGGGCGTAGCTTCAACAAGGCCCTCCACTGGTCAGATCCCCTCGCCTTTGGGAAAAGAGCAAAGTTCATCACGATGTCCAGACCGTCATCTCTCAATGTAGATGCTGTACAGTTGGATGATGAAGGTGTTTACAGATGTAGAGTAGACTTCAAGAATTCACCAACTAGAAATTTTCAGATACGACTCAATGTTGTTGGTAAGACTGTATTTTTTTAAATTTATACAAATAATATAAAGCTAAAGAATTTATGTGGTTGATCGCATTAATCTCAAGAATAGTAGTATATTTTATTTACCCGAGTGACGTCTAACTGTACAAGTGAGAGTTGTAGACTCGATTCCCACTCAGTTACCCTTATTTCTTAGCTGTTCCAAAACAACAACAAGCGCGGCGTTGAGATCCGTCACTTAACACAGTCTCTTGAAAATCGACCAGGTTCCCTCTGACTATCCTGCTATATGCGGGATACAGCGCGAAGCAAAAAAAACTAGGTCTATTGGATAATAATGAACAGAAGTATCTTAATGAGAACACAGTGTTTTAACATAAGGTTCCCAGGTTCCCTCTGGGACTTCTAGCCTACTATGAGCGGGATACAACGTGGAGCTATAAAAAAAAGATTGGAGCCCTCTCACAAAACTACAGTGTTTGTAACTTTACTCAACCAGTCGAACAAAATGGTTGGATGAGTTCACTATCAAAGCGAATGTTTTCCGGCCTTGGCCTGAAAAAGTTAATATCTCCTTTTACTACAACATACGTGGTTATGAATGTAAATTATTAGCCAGTGTAAGTAGAGAATGTATGAAAATTTGCAATATTTTTTTTTGTTTTATATGACTACTATGGGTAGAAGGTACAAATTTTGTTTAGGTTTTTTTAGCTTCAAGCTGTATAATGTACGTAGCATGGTAGACACGAACCTGAGAGACTAGTGTTAAGACACTCCGTTTCTATTAAGACGCTTCAGTTCCATATCTTCTCCACTCTTGGGTGTTGAGTGGCTGAATTCAACGTCGTGCTTCGTTACCGGAAAGAAAAAATGAAAGTATTAAATATTCCATTTCATCGAGTGGAAATCGAACTCACACACTATCGCGCTTAGCTAGCTAGCGTGCGACTACGCTAGTAAATTTACAAATTTGTTTAAAGCATAATATTAATAAAGGAAAAAACAGTGACTAAGCTACAAGCCGTATTTTGTCTTGTTACCAAAACAAAGAAATGCCATTTATTACCCACGATTATGAAAGGAACCTGCAACCGTCGTGTTTACAATCACACTATGCCACTACGCTACGGCCTCAATTATTGATTATAATTAATTACCTTAATCCAGAATCGAATCCACGAACGTTCCACATAAATTCCATATATTCTAAAAGTATATATAAAATCCAATCACACGTGGAATGTTAGAGCTGTTGTCAGATAGATTGTATGTAGTTACCTCGTTAATGGAATGCAAAGGATTTCTGTGTGCATTGTATAGCTTTATAGCGGATGCTAATGGTTCTAGCTAGTTTTGTTTTTGGCTTTACTTGTATTTGTGTTTCATTTTCACGCTGTATCCCGCATAAAGAAGGGTAGGCAGAAGGCTCGCTTACCTCGAGCTGCTTTCTTTTCGAAACATTGTGTTTAGGAGGTCGTAGATGACACTGAAGTTTTTGATTTTGACTTTATATTCAGACTTCGTAGAAAATTTACGCTTTTTTGTTTTTTTCGGATTATTTCATTGTAAAACGAATCGTTGTGTCGAAAGCTGAGATATTGCGTGCATGCAGATGCAGATGGCAGAACTAGTAACTACACAAAGCGCGGCGTTCAGTTCCGCTACTAAACATGCATTGCCTACAGAATTCAGCTGAAAGCGGGGAACAAAAGTGTCTTAATATTAACACAGTGTGTTACACTAGATGCTCAGTTTTCCTCTGTACACCCTGCTATGTGCGGGATACAGCGTGAAGCGTTGTGCCACAAAAGGTGGCACAACTTAACATCGCACTGTATCGTCAGATCCGGGAATAGGAAATAATTTAAATATAATAATTTCCTTGAGTTGTAATACACAATGTATAATGAATACATTATATTCAATCGAAAAAAATAACTTGCACATCTGCCTAAGATGTTTTCATGTAGTATGATAATAATGTTTTGGGCTTGATTACTTCCCGAAAAATGCAGCGTTAAGTTCCACTATTCAACAGCCAATGTCCTGAATTTGGGAAAGAAAGCGAAAATTTCTTATTCTTTCTCTAAGTCTTCTAAGTTATCATTTAAGATCGGCTTATTTATATCATATGGGAAACGAACTTGCTACTATCTTGTAAACTTAATCTTTGCTGCGAAACATAAACTTTAAGTAAAGGTTTGAATTAGCTAATTTCATTGAAAATTTAATAGTTTATATGAAACAACGTGCTAGTAGGGCTTCTGGAAGTCTACACCAATTTCTAAGTGTTGATTACTTATCGGCAAGTATGTAAAAAGTATAGTTAGGGTTAAGAGGCTTCTTATAGCTATTTTATCTTTAAGAATCCTAAGAGTTTTGAAGAGATGTGGGCAGAAACGAATGATCCGACTTTCTGTTCTGGAGCAGTGGCGTGGCAAAGCGTCTAACCGAAAACGCGACGGTTGTAGGTTCAATTCTGTGTTCAGAACTATTTTAGGATTTTTTTTTCTTGACTTTCTTTTATAATATTTTTTTTTATCTTCGCTCATGTAACAAGAGTGCACGCGTTGCGTTGTACCACCAAACACTATCTTGTTGCACTATCTCGAAACTTAAGTTGAAAAGGGGGAACGGAAAAATAACTAATTGATTTATTTTCTTGACAGTGCCACCTCATCAGCTGTTGTTGTATGATGAAGCTGGCCGAGACGTCGCGGGCGTGGTCGGCCCCCTAGAGGAGGGAGGTAATTTCACACTCCTCTGCGAGTTGAGGGGCGGTAAGTATGGACACTAAATGTTTTATGTTACAAAGCTTATATTATTTCGTTACGTAGTGTTAGATTTCGAATTAATTTCAACTTGAAATCTATTTTTGTTAATTTTAATAGTTTTCTTAAAAAACACATCTTTGTTTAGTGCGTAATTAACACTTTAAAAGTTTCAAATATGTCTATAGTATAAAATTACAATCAAAATTAAAATTACATAAAATTTTTTTTATCACAAAACAGGATATGCATACCATGAAAATCTATTGTTAAGACACTTCGTCCCCTACTTGTCGGTACTCAACGCCGCGTTTTGCCTCATGACCAGCGAGCGAAGAAGTAAAAATATTAAACATTTTATATCCCCGAATGAAATCGAACCCACAACCGTTTACATTTACTTGTGCCCCTGCACCACAACTGGCCTCAAGTTGAAATAGATTTTTTTTGTTATAAAACTAAACAGACACCAGTATTATCACTGTCGCTGCAGATTTTCTAAATTCCCGAGCGTACATGCTAAGCGGCGCATTCTAACGTAAGCTATATTTTATACAGTTTTACGTTAAATAAGTAAAAAAATATATTTTTACTTTACTTCGAGGCCAGGCGTGGCTCAGGGGCACAAAGTGTGGCTGTAAACGTGTCCGGTTGTGGGTTCAATTCCCACTTTAAAAAATGAAGTATTTAATATTTCCATTTTCTTCACTCTGGTGTCGACGCAAGGCGCGGCGTTAAGTTCCGCACTCCCACTCAACACGCAATGGTTAAGGCGAAGAATTCGGCGGAAAATGGGAAACGGAGTGTCTTACCATTAGGTTCTTAACAGTAGGTGGTAGATAAAGAATTAATAAATATTATAAGTATTCTTCCTCAACTTTGTTTTCGTTAGATGTAAATGGTAGTATCCCATTTTTCTTGTTCTCTTAGCAATTTTGAAAAAAATGTTTTTTGGCTCTGACGTTGAGTGCTCCCCTCCGTAACCTACCGACATGGGAAATCGTAACTTGTTAAGTCCAATATTTTCGTCCAGAAGTTGTCATTCAAAAACAGAAGATTTTGTACATACATATAGGTACGATATCTTCTATACTGGTAAAAACGAAATAAAATACGTCTCTATACAAGTAGGAAAAGGAAATTAGGAGAAATTAGGTTTTTTTCCTTTATAAAATACTAACCTAAAGATCTAAATATTAAAATATCGTTGTCCCAATGCACCAGAATGGCCTCTACGTAATTTAAAAGAATCCAATAAATTTATTAAATGAATGGACGTAATATATTTTTTTCAATATAAAGTGTTTTTTTTTTCTCTTTTTTCACTTAATACTTCACGCTCTATCCTGATTCCGGTATGTAGCAATTTAGAGTAGAGTAACTGCAGTAAAGTTTTTCAAGTCGATACGACATGGGTATCTTCAAAAGCCGCGTCTATCTCCACCTTAAAGGCCGGCAACGCACCTGTAGCTCCTCTGGTATTGCACGGGGTCGTGGGCGGAGATGATCAATCACTTCAGGTTCGCACTATCATTAAGTCACCTGTACGCTTGTTTGCCTTTCCCATAAAAAAAGAGTGGAGATTGAACCCACAACCAGTCGCGTTTACAGTCATACACTTAAATCCCTGTGCTACAACTGGCCTTTTAACTGAATGATTATAGTTAAAAATTGAGTTCTCTTACTCAACACTCAACACATCATATCTCGAAAAAGAAGCGAAACAAAAATATTCCAACAAGAATATTTTTGGACTCGAATCCAAAAACCAAAAGCTGTCTTTTTTTATCCAAAAAGATTTTTTTAATTCGTGCCAGCAGTTTTTGAGATTAGCGCGTTCAACCATATAAACCCTTCAGAATTATAATATTAGTACAGATTTATACTACAACAGCATTATTATTAACACCATAAAAACAAACCTAGTGTAGGACTTTCAGCGTTTTCTTCTATTTTATATTTTATTCTATTGATATAGAGTTTAATTTACATTAAAGTTTAAACTATTGTTCTATTGTATATTGATTAATGTATTGTTCATAACTAGAAAAATTGTGAGCGATGGTCCAATTTGAATGGATACTAAATAAAAGATATTTATTTATGGGTTTTACTAGTCGAGACTGTTGATTACAAACCATAGTTATGGCCGTGGTGGAGAACCGTCTGTATGTTAGCGTGACGGTTGTAGGTTCGATTCCTACTCTGGGGAATGTATGATTTTCAATTTAGAATATATTATTTTCAAGTATAGCATTCATTTTGGTTCTCACGGAAATTGGGAAACATGCTAAGATTCTTTGCCTACTTCTTTTTTAGAGTTCAACACTTCAACACGTTAAACGATTTTTAATATTTACATTTAAATAATTACAAACTTAATGTTGCAGTTCATCAAAATCACACAGAATGAGTGCATATGATCACAAACTTAACTTTTATAAGTTGTACTTCCCATTGACCTACAATCGTGAAATTGAAATTAGGTGAGTCCGACTCGCCCTCAACCATTCTATTTCTTTTTTATAAAACACTACAAAAGTCAAAGCTCGGTCGCTAGTTAAATTATAAGTGAAATTAATCATCTTAACAACTGGAAAATGCCCAGCAGTTTCAAAGAAGAACTG
>DWAN01001658.1:0-17137 GCA_018230445.1 Heliconius hewitsoni | reverse complement strand
AAATATTTACTAAAATTTATATTTCCATTTCTTCGCTCTGGTGTCGAGGCAAAGCTCGCCGTTGAGTTCTGCCACTCAACACGCAATACCTCCAGAATTCGGTAGAAAGTAGGGAACGGAGTATCTTAAAACTAGGTTCCTTCTGCCTATCCTGCTGTATGCGGGATATAGCGAGAAGCTGAAAAAAAATAAAGAAAAGTAAATACAGTTTTTATCATATATTTTATTTTTAATTTAAGTACATGTGCCTACATGTGTAACAAATTAAAATAGAATTGGTTACTAATCATAATGTTATCACAGTTTCTCAGGAGTAACAGTGAATACCATTTTAATATAAGAGTTGATTAAATGTTGTTTTTGATTGTATTAAGCTGCCTGCAATCCGTTGGATTAGAATTTATCAAACTTTGAGGTTTGACGAAATGTTGTCACTGGAACGAATACTAATTCTAATACTTGACAACTTTTGTATATATATTATTTTTGTGAATTAAAGAAATTATTTAATGATATAAACAAACACAGAGCCTTTTTTTTAAACTTGTCTGAAAATATAAATATTACTGTATTTCAATCCATAACCACAACGATGGGCATGTGAAATAAAAATAGTGTCTCAAATCATATGATAGCATCAGTCATTTCATATCAATTGATAACATAAACGTTCAAAAGCCCGTCTTATCTTATAAACCAATCTCTGTCAGATAACCTCCGGCAAACAGATATGACAATGTAAGAAAGATATCAAATATCATTTGATTCCCTATACGCTTTCCATTTTCCTGTAACTTAGTTGTTATATTGTGTTTTTATAGTCTAAGAAGCTTTCCTATAAGACTGTTTAACGTCAATAAAATAACAAAAAGTGGAAATATACAAAATTATGCGATAGTTTTATATGAATATATAAAAATGATGCCAGGGCACACCTTGAAGCACAATACAGTTTTATTAGTCAACAGATTATGGGTTCGATGCCCTCCCGAAGAAATTAAATATTTTCATTTCTTCGCTCTGGTGGCGAAACAAAGTGTGGCGTTGAGTTCCACCACTCAACATGCAATGCCTCAAATTCAGTGAAAGATGGAGAAAGGAAATGCTTTATAGGAACGGAGAGTCTTAACACTAGGTTCCCAGGTTCCTTTTGCTTAACCTGCTTATGCACTTCTTACAGCGTAAAGCTTAAAAAAATATAAACATATTATGTAGATATTTGGGGAAATAACCTTCACATCAATACAAGCATAATGCATAATAATTAACTAATAAACAAATAAATGAACCCTGTTCAAAGCTCAATTTCTATTCTTGTAATAGTTAATGAAAATTCAGAATGTCAATGTTACAAGATTCCTAATAATTAATGAAAGTCCTAATGGCTTTGACAATGTTCTAGATTTTATGACAGAATTCACTAGAACTTAGTTATTTAGGTTAGGTTCGGCTTAGAATTTTATATATGGTTGCAGCATTACACTATTTTAATAGTAAAACATTAGAACTTTATAAAAATTCTATAAAATTATAAATAATAAACACTTAATTATTTTATAATCCTATCCTTTGACCGGATAAAAATAAATGGGTACGATTTTATTATATGTATATAATGTTTTATATATATTCAGAGCAGACAAACGAGCAAGGTAATCACCTGATATTGTGTGATTATCACTGCCCAACATGTGCAGCACCAGAGGAACCATCAGTGAGTTTGCCAGGTTTAAAGGAATTTGTTAGTCCCCCCTCAAAAAATCCAATAGCGTAATTTTTTGGGAACACATTTGATGGTACGTTCACAACTTGCAAATTCGTCCAAAGAACGATCTGGAATACCGGGAAGATGAACTCATCCAGGAAGCCAGGTGGTGAAGGTGATACTGCTTTTGGTGGCGTACAGTACTGCTGATGATTTAATTTCAGATAGTGGATTATACAACCAATCCACTCCATTATTCAACCGATAGAACCCACAGAAACAGCTGACTACTCATAATATAACACAAACATACTTTTAAAAAACAAAACCTAATACAAATTCTTGAAGCACAATTCAGTTTTATTTGAATCGTGTATAAGTGAATTCGCTGAACAAAGCCTTTAATATATTATTAGGCATGCGAAAGGGTAATTAAGAACAGTAGGTTAATTTCAATTTTTCGTGCTTATACAAATTGACCAAAAAATTATATACAGAAAAGAAAACTGAAAATAATGTGATATATAACGGTTTGACGAACAAAAATATCCTAGGTTCAAGTAGCTTTCCAATTTTTATCTCGATAAAGTTGTATTTGAAAGTAAAAGTTATTTGCTTGTGATGATTTGTGATTTGTTTACGTTATGACTACTATATTAGTTTCAAAATGCAAATACTTAAGGCCGTCATGGCGCAGGGGCACAAGGATGTGACTGTAACGTGACGGTTGCAGGTTCGAACTCTATTCGAAGGAATAAATTATTATTTTTCAATACTTTCATTTCTTCGCTATGGGAAAATTGCAAAGCCTCGAAAATATCAGCGGAATGTGAGGAACCGGAGTGTCTTAGCACTATGTTCCCCTGACTATCCTGCTGAGTGCTGGATATAACGTGAAGCTCATTTTTTAACACTTTTATATAAGATAACATTCTAACGACTATTTAGAGATGAGACATGATGAGATGGATGGACAAATCTATGTTACATAGAGAGTGTATCAAAATAATATAGTTTATGCTATTATTTTTTGGTAGAACATTATATTTTTGCAAACAATATTAATTTCTATTTTTTATTAAAAAAAACTAAGATAATTAATATTGATTTCCAATAGAACAATGTCTTTTATTAAATAACAGCATGATAAGTCTTAGTATTCTTATTAAGAAGTCCTACGTTTGGTATAACATTAAAAAAACGAAAAAAAATTATAAGTATTCAACACAAAATTTTCTTAGTTACACTTACTGATCAAAGCCTTCCAAGAATCTTGATATTATTGAAAATTCAGCACTAATTGGAATGCTCTTTTCATACAAACGTGCAGTAGACTGAATTTCACTTTAAAATAACAAGGAACAACAATTTGGTAGTAGTGAAAACTAAATACAAATTAAAAATATTTTATTTAGATTATACATACTGGATACCTAGACTATTTGTAATATATGTTTTGGTATTATATACGATATGAGTGATTCAGTTATATGTAATACAAATAAAAAATACACGATCGACTTGGGTTGGTGATATCAAAAAGTTATTAATCTTAAAAGCAAGCTATTGAAGAAAAGTAAACGTTAATAAACATAATAAGACGCTGTTTCTTCTATAATGTAAAATGCATAATGACTATGAAGCTGAACGTCAACGGGTACGGCATCAATCACTTACGACGCCCGGGATTACTAAAACCGGGCGTCACCCTCTAGCTGAGGCAACGCAAATTTACATAAATAAGCTAATCTGTATTCAGCATGCAGCAGAGTGGAGCCCATGCAACAACATGTGGCATTCTACATACCTCCATTATTAATTGTGAACAAGTGACGTTGGGGAACCGCATTCGGTATATTGTTTTAGTTTTGATGGAATCATTTTAAATATAACTCCGTACATTTAGAATTGAATTGATGATAATTTACTTTTCTGTACTAAATTTTACCAAGCTGACCTCATATGGTCTTAAAATAACGACATTTACTTTATTGGATGCCTTTTCTCTGTTCCAGATAAACAATTCCAGTTTTTGTTTTAATTATTGGCAATGTTCTGCTCAATGTTCATCTTTTTTTTTATTTTAACAGACTCGCTCTCGATATATGGATATCGGACTTTTACTCGTAATAGCAATAACAATTTAACTTTAATGCCAACGGTTGTTTTGGATCATTTACAAACACAATATGTTTATCCATTCTAACCAATCCTGAGGCCGTCTGGCCCAGAGATACGAGACAGTAGCGCGACGGTTGTGGGTTCGATCCCCTCCCGAGAGAATGAATTATTATTTCACGCTCAACACGCAAAGCCTCGAAAAATTCGGCCAAAAGTGGAGAACGGAATGTTTTAAGACTATCTTTTATTCCCTCTCCGTGTGTCTAAATGTTGTTGGGCGGGATGGAGCGTGACGCTGATTCTAACCAATAATTATTCGAAAATTATTACGCACGATTCTTACGTGCCCACTGTTTGTATTATAAGTAACTCGTTTTTAAAAATAAAATTACAACGATATATAATGTGGAAGTGACAAAGTTATTTCAAGAATTTCGGATTCTCGAGGGATTTCTATCAAATTTTAAACTTTACAACTAAAAGTGCTTCCGCGGCGCGGAGACCTCAAGCGGAAATGTGTTATGAAATTTTCAAAAACTTTTAGCAATTGCCAGCTTTTTAACGAACGTTTATCCACGCGGATTTTTTTGTATTCCAATTTCAAAACGACTGTTTACTCTATCGGTGTTCTTCTGTTTATGTATTATACAAAATAAACAGTTAAATATTTTTTAACATAATGTTTATAAGATAACACTTGTGGAATTTACTTTAATTGTCATTTTCAAAAAACCTGAAACTATATTACCAATATATGAACTGTTCTTACAAGTATATGCCAGTCGTAGCGCAGGGGCACAAAGTATGACTGTAACACCGATTAATTGTGCGTTCGATCCGCACTCGAGGAGATGAAATATTTATTTAAATTTATATCTCCATTTCTTCGCTTCGTTGAGTTCCGCCACTCAAGACGCATTACCTGAAGAATTCGACAGAAAGTGGGGAACGTAGTGTCTAACACTAGGTTCCCTTTACCTATCCTGCTGTGTGCGGGATATAGCGTGAAGCTGAAGCATGCTCAGAACTGACTATAAACTATTTATCACAGTAAGCTGTCAATGTAAGTACTCGTATAGTCATAAGGGCTTATAATAATACAGTTTAACAACACAGTTAACCCCGCAGCTAACATTAGGCAAGTTGGTCGTAGATTTAAATTTTAAGCTCGTAAATTAACCCTTCATCCTTTTGAAATAGCAAAGGGATTGGGGCCTAATGGTCTATTTGTAAAACGAAATGGGCCGGTCAGGGCAAGCGTATTAGACAATTTAGCCATACTTCGAGTTTACTCTATTCATAAAGTTAGTATATCTATATTACAGCGGTGAACTCCGGTAAAATAAACTTTGCTGATTTGTCCGAAAACCAACAAAGCCATAATATCACTTTTCCGAATGTTTTGCAACATACATACGTTGTAGGTTTTGTAGGTTCAAAATGAAAAGGTTTTCCAGTTGTATTCATCATGTCTTTAATCGTCTGCAGCTTTGGATTTACTGTGAATTAAGATTTATTGATGTAAATTTGTAATGAATATTGCTTATGAGTCAATAGTGTTTATTAATATTTTAAATAGATATTTAAAAATAATATCAAACGTCAATATCGTACGCGGGATACAGTTCCGCATATAGCATGGTAGGGTAAGCAGAGGGATAGTGAGAAACTTGTGTTAAGATATTTGCGTTTCCCACTTTCCGCCTAATTGTAGAGGCATTGCGCGTTGTGTGGCGGAGTTCAACGCCGCACTTTGCCAGAGCCTGGATATGAAAATATTAAATATTTCATTTCCCCAAATAAGAATGGAACCCACATACTTATTTAATTAACCTTGATAATGTCATATCTATCTCTCCTTCAAATTAATATAGAAACGTAGGATCACACGATTGTACTCTCCTTTTTATACATTATTAAACAAAATGACTTCAGGATTAGGATGATACTTTTGCTTGTGGTCTGTGAAAGGCTTGACTGATATTTCTTTGTTGTGCGTTCACCACCATATTTATCATAGGAATTGTATGGAGAATCAGAAAACTGTTTGATCTGACATTTTTATCATAGCTAAACCTAAATTTTGACAAAACTTCCTAAAATTGAACAAAATAACGTATTACGAAATTTGATTTCTTAGAAAGGTCTACAGAAATGTATCAGAACTCAGCTTCACACTAGAGCGAAGAAATGAAAATATAAATGTAAATAAATATTTCACTTCCTCGGTTGGGGATCGAACTCACAACCAGTCGATTTTACAATCACACTTACTCTACTAGAATTCCATATTAAGTATTCCTTACTTTGGATTATTTATTATATATGAACAAAAAAATCGTGGTATATCTATGATCAATGTCCACATTAAATGTTCTTTACCCGTGATTTTTATATCTCAAAATGCTTTCTACTGAATAGCTTTTGCTAAGATATAGCTGATTATGTGCTATTTATTGGTTAATAATGTGAAATCGAAATTATCTATATTTTATTTTTGAATTATCAGAAATAAATTCAAACACACACAAAATCTCCATCCAAATCGATTCAGCTTAGGGGCTGATTCAAATTAAATATTATACACAGGTCAGATTTGAAAAAAAATGTTCTTTTTTTAAATATTCTTTTATATTAAACCTTCTCGTGTATTGGACTGCCTGCATAAAACATTCATTCAGTATTTTGTATAGGGTCAAATGTACCAAAACCTTTTCCCAGAAACTTGTGTGCTTTGATAAAAAGCCTGTATATGGATCAGAGTGTGGATAATAAAATAACTTGCGATGAAAAATGATAGGAATCCATAAAATTCATTCTTAGTCAAGCGATGCATCAAATTCTATATCGCTGTATTGATATCGATAGTACAATAGTCATCATTGTAACCTATCTAATCGATGTAGTAGGCCTAAAAAAGCTAATTTATTACTTAACAAGGTGATTTTATATTTAATATTGCGCTTCGCGTTGGATCACGCGCATAGCAGGGTAAAGGGAACCGGACCTGGGTACCTAGTATTAAGACATTTCTGTTCCTCACTTTCCGGAATGGAGCTTCACAATATATCCCTCATGTAGTAGGATAGGGCAGAAGGAATATAATCATATAACACTCCGTTTCCCACTTTCATCCGATTTCTTGAGACATTACTGCGTTACGACGGCCTGTAATTTAATTATGATGGAATCTTGAAAACACGATCATAGTTTGTGAGTATCTAGAGTATCATATGTCCACAGACTAGTCTAGTTTATATTTATACATATATCAAATTAGGCCGAGACATTTGAGCTCGTTGTTGACTAAAGGGACAAGTGTTCGACTTTAAACGCGACAGCTGTTAATTCAAATCCCTCGGGAGGGAATGCTATTTATTTTTTTCGTTACCTCGCTCTACAAACGAGGCATACGCGCGACGTGCAGTGTTTTAATGTGAACAAAATGTCTTAATACTAGGAATCCAGGTTCCATCTGCCTGCCCTGCTATGTACAATACAGCGTTAAGAAAAAAAAATATTTGAAATATAAATTGGTTACATGAAATCAACAAAAATATCAGTAAAAAAATATATAAAATGATTCAACAAACCATTAAATTTACCATTTAAAATTTTCGTCATTTTAAACTTTGTTGAACTTTGTATAATTATTATTGCTTCAATTTCCAGCCCAATCTTTTGAATAAAGATAATAAAATTCATTAGCTATTCACAATTTTTATATTTATATTTTAACCGACTTCTGTAAGAAAAGGAGTTTATCAATTCGACTGTACTTTGCGTTGCGTTATGTAAAGTTATTTTTAATTATTTAGTTCGTTGTTTCAAGTCGGTTTTTCTTTTTCTTATAAATTTATTTATTTTTTTTACTAATCGTTTTAGTTACGTAGACGACGACGTAGGCGACGTAGCGACGCGCGACGACGTAGCGACGTGGCGACGTAGAACGCCAGTAACGCCAAACGTACGCACTTCTAAAATTTGACTAACAACAAAACTAACCTGTTGTTTTAAAAACTAAATTTATTTTTTAAAAGTAATAAAAGATTTGGTAACAGTTTGAAATATTGCTTTAATAGTGGATATATTTACAATAATTATATAAAATAGATTACTTAATTTGTTTAATAAAACTGCATGTTAAAAGTATTGAAGTCGTCGTGGCGCAGGGGCATAAGCTTACAACTATAAATTCGAATGAGGTAGTGGGTTTCCCACTCGAGGAAATTAAATAGTTAATATTTCCATTTCTTTGCTCTGATAATCCATGTGCGGCGTTGAGTTTCGTCACCAACCGTCGCCGCCGACACGCAATATATCAAGAACCCAGGTCATCCACCCAACCCTCTCTGCCTACTCTGCTATAAAGAAGATGCAGCGTGAATAAAAAAAAAGTACCTGTTAAAGCTTGAGTAACAATCAGCTATCGTCATCAAACTAATAACAGAAGATATGATATTAGTTTGATTGTTGGCATAAGTACTTTTCCTCGAAAGTGATTATACGAATCATTTTTATCAATATATGTTCGATACAAGTAACATAATTTTGTTACTGATGGATTCATAAGATGAAAAGTACTCCGAGGTATAAAGACAAAATTATTTATAATATAGATGTTATAGCGCCAAACCTTTCTTTATATATGTGCTGACCATACTTTTCCTATTTTACATGATTAAGAATATACGAAATAAATTTGAAAATCTAAAATTGCTGTAAAATTGAAGACAATAATCACAGTATTTTAACAACCTACCAAATTGTTAAGAATTAATTTTCTAAGCTACAAGGATTAAAGTTACGAGGGTCTTTCATTAACAAACTTGAATTACGTTAGAGAAGAAATATGAGCGAACTTCGATCATTGAGTGGGGGACGCCCGAACACCCCCTAAACGTAATTTATAAAAATAGCTGCCTAGCATAAAAATAAAATAAATAAATCAGCTTCACGCTTTATTCCGCACACAGCAGGGTAGGCAGAGGGAATCTAGTGTTAAGATACTCTGTTCCCCACTTTCTGCGGAATTCTGGAAGCATTGTCAGAACTCAACGCCGCGCTTAGCCTTAACACCAGAGCGAGGAAATGGAAATACAAATTTTAACTAAATATTTCATTTTAATTGAACTTGCTCCTTTTTTAAACCATCAGTGAAGTTTGATAGCAGTATTATGCTCTTTTTGTATTTGGAAGGTGAGATAATATTAGCATTCGATTTATCACGATTTGAGGCTAGTCGTGATGCAGCGGTACAAGTGTGTGACTGTAAACGTTGCTGGTTGTGAGTTCAATCCCCCACCCAGAAAAAGTAATATTTAATATTTTCCTATCGGCCATGCAACCCGCAATGCCTCCAGAATATGGCAGAAAATGGAGAACAGAGTGTCTTAACACTAGGTTCCCCCGCAATTTAGAATATGCATTTATCTGATATTGAACATCTACTAATTAAATCATATAACTGACCATTACTAAATTATGATCACTTTGCACAAATCTCCATACTATAGAGTCTTAGAATACAGTGTGAGTGTGATCGTCAGGTCGTGTATTGCGGGTGACGGCGGGAGACGGGACTCTAATACCTATTATCAATACTAATATTATAAAACGTTTTAATCTCAGGAGTTGCTGGTTCGAATTTAAAAAGACTTTTGTGTCAGATAGTCGATATAAAGTACAGATACAATTAACATTTTATAAATATAATAAAAATGTATCTGATCACTGTCTGTACATGGAAGACATAAGAGAAATTCTATGATTAAGGCACTTCATCAACCCCAAAACAATTATTTTTAAATTATTTTCTGTTTTCTGTGCGTTTATACACCCTAATTACAATACATTAAACATTTTTACAATACAGTTTAGACTTAGAAATAGAACAACTATTTCAATCGGTTCATAAATAAGAAACTTCTCGTTTGATAAAGTAAATTGCTGTAAAATAGCTAGTTTATTGGATTAGCTGAAACTTTAGCTTCCAATGTATAGATATGTATAGAAATTTTCTTTAAAAATTGGAATTTAAATTAATAAACCAAAAACTATATATTCCAAGCGGACGAAACCACGGCCGAGTCGCTAGTGTTTGTTTAAAATGGCTATCGAAACCCATATATGATTAATAGACGTAAAGTTTACACTAGAGTTAATTCTCAATGATACTGAATCCATTGTTATGGGATCGATAAGCTTGCATCGCTCAACCTCCAGCTTTTCATGGCTATGGCACTACAAACTGTAAGCGCAATTAAAGCTCGATGAATACTACAGTGAAGAGAGATCACCGAGATTTTTTATTAAAAAGTTTGCAAATATAACATATGTGTATTGGATATAAAATATATTGATATATTGCCAATAATCAAAATTAACCTTAATAGGTGGGTAGGTGATACAGTTGAGCAATTGTTGTGGTTGTCGTGGGTTCGATTTAAGAACTTGTTCTAAGAAATGTTTACATATGCATTTTATTTTAATAAAAAAGGCAATATTTAGAATTGGGGTACGTTGACCTGCACAATATATTTAAAAATTTAGGCAAAAGAATAGATTTTGAGGCGCAGGAGTCACCACCACGTCACTCAACACGCAATGCCTTAGAATGGGTAGGGAAGTATCCTAATGAGAAACGAAATGTCTTAACACTAGATTCCCAGGTTCCCACTGCGTAATCTTCTATGTGCGCAATACAGGGTGAAGATAATCTATATCACGCACACGGCAGGGTAGGCAGTGGCGATCTGATGTTAAGACACTCCATTAACTATCTTACGCCGAATTTTGGAGTGACTGTGTGTTGAGGAGAGCTCCACCACAGCTCAACGCCGCGCTTTACCTACCTTGACCAGAGCGAAGAAATGAAAATATCGAATATCTCATTTCCATAGTTTTATAGCTATAATTAATTAATAATATACAATAGTTAAGTCATAATTATACTTGATATACGAGTATAGTTTTGCTCTGATAACACGAAATACTTAGTAAGTACAGTATAGTATCAGTTTCTAGATTTATTATCTTAGTAATATTATTTTATTATGTATGCTTTACGTCCATGTTTCATAGTAGAAAAATAAAACACACTACAAAAAATAAAAATAAAATAATTTCCTTTAATTTTTTTCAAATATATATTAAAAGAAATATTTTATATACATTTCTGTTAAAAATATTATCACCTACTTCTACCCGCTGCCGGTGGATTGTTAAAGATTGTTGCAAATGTATGACAGGTGATATACTGTAAAGGTAAACATACATATACAGTATAGTACAGTCGTACAGTTTTGGCAACGGTCACGGGTTATATATCAGACGACATTGACAAACACGACTGCGCGCAATCACGGATGTCGCTGTCTACACGTTCGCGCCGCTGTGAGTAATATCGATATGAAACATTAGCTTTGTGCGGGTGCACTGGAGGTTGGTTAAAATATTAATTTGTATGCTTATATTACCTGAAATTTTGCTTAAACTGTTTTTTTTATATTCCTCATTTGTCACATTTATTCTTTAATACCCATCAGAATGTCTAAGTATACGAATTTGAAATTGTATGAACATATTCATTGTATATAACATGAGTTCCGTACCTGTTAAGGAAAAAAGGAAGCCTCATAAGATCACTTTGTTGTCCGTCCGTCTGTCGGTTTGTCAAGAGTCTTTATCTCAGGAGCGCTTGATGATGTCGAGTTGAAATTCAAACTATATACTCAGATACGGTCTTTTGATTTTTTAAAAATTGTATTTCTGCATTTACTTAAAAAAAAGCTATGTCCGTATATCGCAAAAAAACGCTTATTTCGACACTATAAAGCATGGGTTCCCAAGCTTTTCTTGATTAAGGACCACTTTTATATCATTCTTGGTAGCAGGGACCACTGTGATCTAGGTATAATAAAAATTAACTGGGAAAATTAAACAGAAGCTTCACCTCATCATCCCGTCATAAAATTAAATTAGTTCGCGGAAAAGCGCGCGTTAAAGTCTAAATATGGTCCGCGGACCACTGGTTGGGAACCACTGGTAAAGGGAATCAATATTAATAGAGTACTTCCGGTTGACCTAGAATTATGAACTTTGGCAGCTAGCATCTACAAATAATATTAGTTCAAGAAACAAATCTGAAAACTGTACATTTATGGTTAAATACAAAAAAAAGCATAAAAAATGTATTAAAGCCGCAAGTACTGGTGAGGAAATGTTTCCTATTTTTGACCGGAACCCGCGGTGGGCGATCCCGAATCGCCCGACTCGTGTAGTGGGTTCGATCACGCTCAGAGGAATGATATTAATTTATTTCCATTTCTTCATTTTCGGCAGTGCAGCATAGAATTCCGCCATTCATAATGCAAAGTCATGAATATTATTATCTAAGGGAGAAAGAAGAGTGTGAAGTAAAGTGTATTTGTCAATACTTCTATTTGCAAGAAAAAGACTGAAGCTAACGGCAACTTACATAAAATACCCACGGATTAAAACACATTTTATTTATTGATATACGTACCTACCTAAATATTACGAGTATTTAAAATAATTATATATCTCAAAGTTATAAGCATATAAGAATATATAGGAGAATATATAAGAGAAAAAAGAAAAAAAAGTTCATTGTAATATGTTAATAAACTTAGGGTTGGGACATGGCAACTAAAACTACTTAACACCGTGTCGTACTAAAAAATAACTTTAAAACTGAACTTAATTTTTTTATTACGAACTTGCTAGCAGTTAAGAAATTTTTAATTACTTTTAAACTTTAGATTTAATTTTTTTATTAACCTTCTACTGTGGATCAGAATCCCACAGGCTGCTACCTTTTGGAAAAATCGTATGTTGTCCACTTCCGTCCCGCGTCCTGCGCGTCCATGATTTTCACACAAAAAAATTAGATTACAATTGTTTCTGTTGAATGTCAAAAAATATTAAACTAAGTACTGCGGCTTTAAAGCGACTTTTAATTTCAACGTCCCGGTTACAACGGCAGGAACATATAATACTTACTTCAGGCTATATTTCTTCAGTGCTCTAAGTCTATTTATTTAGTACTGTTATTAATTTTATGTTAATATAAAAACTTATTTTAAAATTTTAATGTTCTAAGTTCAGAAATAGATTTTTTCGTTTTTTATGTTTAATACAATCTTAACTTCACAGGTTATTAATTTAATATCGTTTATAAAATGTTGGTTTTTTTTTTTTCTTACGCATAATAAAGACTAAAAAATACCTTATTGATTTTATTATATACGGTTTCAGAATTAATTAATTTTCATACAGAATTATATATATCTGAGGCAATCCTAAGATATATAATAAAATCAATAATTATAACCTCAATACCTATGTACTCATTTAATTTATTGTCCCTTAAGAATATTAAAACTAAAATAACTAAAAAACATTACAGTTAACTTAAAAAAAAATCTAAAAATAATAGCGGTCAACGACACGTCGTGTTTATATGTTACAATAAATATTTTGACGTCCTCAGTTAAATTTTAATATTAACTATTAACGCATGTTTATGTTGTATGGGGAATTTGTTATAATATTTTAATTAGATATCAGTGTTAAATTAATATTACATTATAGTGAAGAATAATTTCGATAGAACACAGAACGTTTTTTTACTATTGTCTACACTTTTTTTATAAAGAGTAATTATATTTTAAATAAAATAAATAAATAAAGCAGAGGGAACCTAGTGTTAGGACACTCTGTTCCCCACTTTCTACTGAATTCTGGAGGCATTGCGTGTTGAGTGGCAGAACTTAAAGCCGCGCTCGTCCTCGACACCAGAGAGAAGAAACAGAAATATCAATTCAAGTAAATATTTCATCTCCTCGAGTAGGGATCGAACCAACAACCAGTAGGTTATACAGTCACACTTTGTACTCCTGCGCCACGACTGACCTCCTGGATTATATTTTTATTTTACTTAAACAAAGAACATATACTTATGTAACTTGTTATCAAAGTTACTTACAAATGACTATTGTTTGAGTTATTAATTTAGACATTAATTGTTAATCAGAAAAGTCGAACATAAATTTGTTATAAATACTATACAAAGAAAGAAGAAGATTCTACGAAAATCTAATTATTACTTTAAGTGAATAGCTGAGCTCTAAGACAATCTAGCTTTGGTTAATTTGTAGAAATCCAATTCTTTACACGTACTTTCACTTTAATTTGTTAAATTACAGAGTAGGTTACTGCACATAAAATAATGTTATTTTTTTTTCTTCACGCTTTATTTCGCACAAAACAGAGTAGGCAGAGGGAACCTGGGAACCTAGTTAAGATGCCGTCTTCTACTTTCCGCTAAATTGTGTGATCATTGCGTGTTGAGTGGTGCAACTTAACGCCTCGCTCGAACGAAAGCTCGCGTAACGAGGCACGTTACCAGAGCGACGAAAAGAAAACATTAAACATTTCATTTTTTCGAGTTGGAATCAAACCCACATCCTGTCGCGCTTTCATCACACGTCACACGTTTGTACCTCTGTGCGATGCGCCTCATTACGTTCATTCTATGAATCAATAATTACTTAAAAGAAAAATTTAGTATAGAATTAAACACAATTACTAATATGTCAGCAGCAGCAATTCTTCTATTCATGGGTTGTACAACAAGAAGATTTTTTATCTTATATATACTTTCCACAACACGCATTTTTATTTTTATTGGGTTTTTCTTGAGTACAGAATTAATTAAAATAATTTATATACTTAATTATAAATTATTATATTCAGATTTATTTAGGCCATAACAAAGTAAAACTTTATAATAAATGGATAACAAACATTTTAAAATATTGAATCAATATTGTGAGATAAAAATGGTCATTGAATACAAGGTCAAAAAATAAGAAGTAAATCGTATAATTAGTCATTGCTTTTAAATGAGAACCCCTGAAGGGGTATTGTGTATTGAGAGGCTATAGAATTGGATTTTATTCATTTGTCCAAAGAACTCGTATATATAAAATTTTTCACGCAAAACTTTACCATTTTTCTGAGGGAAGATACTAACCTTCTATGCAGGCTCTGGCTGGTTTATTGTACTGATTTTTATTCCGTACAAAAGATCCTTTTAGCCATTTTGTTAGGGTATCCCATTACGCATGCCAGGAAGTATGAGTACAAAGGGACGGAAGCAACGGTGTGGGACGACCTTCGTTTTATTTATTCAGGAACTCCTAGAGTGAAAGTGAAAGTAATTCATACGTGCTTATTAAAAATGAAGTGGTTCTCCTGGAGAAATGAATTACATTCATTTTTTTATATTCTCTTTTAATATTTTAAAATATCATTTAAGTAATGTGTTTTTATTTATAGTTTGTTTGATTTTTATATGTCAATTGATATAGAGATACAGAAGTCAATTTGCTGTCCATAATAGTGTTCAGTTTTTTTCTTTTTGATGAACGGAATCCTAAAAATAAGAATGAGGGTATAACAAGGTTTTTGAAACATAGCTTTAGTTCGAGAATCAAATATTTTTGGCAACTTAATTTTATCACTTAAACATGCTGTTTTTGGGCGAGTCGCATAGGTTGGTGAATTTGGGGCCAATTAGCTTGTGAGACCAGATCGGCGTATCAAAAAATAATAATAATATTTCAAGGACGTACCTATTGAATCAAGTTTTATCTGCAGCTTACGCGATGGGTTATTATTTTCGGTTCTTGAATTAACTTGTACTACACGTGAGGCAGTCGAGTCGCAGGGCCATAAAGTGTGACTGTAAGCGTAACAGGTCGTCAGTTCAATTCCCATTGGAAATAATGAAATATTTATTATTTCCATGTCTTCGCTCTGATTTCAAGGCAAAGCGTGGCGTTGAGTTTGGCCACTAAACACGAAATGCATCCAGAATTCGATGGAAAATGTGGTACGGACTGTCTTAACACTAAGTTCCTCTGCTTACCCCTCCTACTGTGTGCGGGATACAGCGTAAAGCTATTTTTTTTATTTATGAGAGACAGTCATATTTTAAGACGAATGTAAGCGTCTACTATAATGATGTTTTTTATTGAAGGTTTACCGATTCAGCTTTTATCATTCACAAAAAATATACCGAATGAGAAAGCGATATATCACATTCCCTATTATTACGTAAGTACGTTCTCTTTTGTAACAGACGTAGCCTGTAGGATTTTTATCTCCTCTTTTATGTTCTATCTTTTTTTATAATTTATTTTTTAAATAATAAACTGTTCCATTGAATGTACTAAAATTAAAATATGAAATCAATTTGTTAGAAATGGAATTATAAAATTTGGCAGAGAGTGAAAACTTACAGTACTATTCGTAGGAAAATTAAATAAAAAAAACCAGACAAGCGCTCGAGCTTTCTCTGAAATCAGCTTAGCTTAGCTACAGCCATGTCATATGATATCTCACTTAAAGTAGCTGCTTTAATATCTAATTTTACCCCTCATTTACGAGTATTATTTTTTTACCAAAAATGTATAGTTTTCAGATTTTTTCCTGAAATTTTTCTACCTGTAGATGCTAACTGCCAAATTTCTTAATTCTAGGTCAAACGGAAGTACCCTATTAATTTTGATTCCCTTTATAGTGTCGTAATACGCGTTTTCAGTGATATAGACAGCCGTGTCTTTTTTTAAGTAAATGTAGAAATACGATTTTTCAGAAAATTAAATATTTCCAAGAGTTTCTGAGATAAAGGCCCTTGACAGACAGACAGACTCACGGATGTACAACAAAGTGATAATGGTTCCTTTTTTCCTTAAAAGGTACTGAGCCCTTATAAAACTAAAATAATTATATAACGAAAAGTAAAATTTTATCCATACCTATATTATAAATTCGAAAGTAACTCTGTCTGTCTGTCTCTCTGTCTGTCTGTCTTTTACGCAATCAGGGCCAAACCGCTAATTCAATTGTGATAAAATACACATATAGAGATTCTTGAGGGTCTCGGGATACTTAGGATCATAGGTTACTTTATTTTTCTCATAATTGTAATTTTCTCGATATATACTAATATTTAAATTTGACAAGCAATTTATTCTGCTATATTAATAGCAACCCTTGCTAAGCAACAAGAAACTTTGTTGTTTTAATGCATAAGTGCGCTGACTCCACCTTAAGAGACATAATATAAAAATAATGTTGTATAAAAATACTGTTCTATTTGTTTATCCCTGAAGGTTGAGTTACAGGAACCATTTTAATATATTTAATTAAAATTTATCGGATTTTTGTTAATGTGTTTTTTATAATTTGGTATTCATCCTTATCAAAATAAATATAATA
>DWAN01001657.1:0-17141 GCA_018230445.1 Heliconius hewitsoni | reverse complement strand
CTGCCGAATTCTGGAGGTATTGCGTGTTAAGTGGCAGAACTCAACGCCGTGCTTTTCCTCGATACCAGAGCGAAAAAATGGAAATAAAAATTTAAGAAGTATTTCATCTCATCGAATGGGAATCGAACCCACAACCAGTCTGTTTTACAGTCACACTTTGTGCTCCTGCGCAACGACTGGCCTCATGTCATTTCATGTCAAGTCATATACTCTGTATATTTTCACGCATCTCTTTTATATCTATTTGGCCAAATCGATGATAAAATTTTTTTTTAAATAAATATAAAAAAAATAATTAATTAGTTATGGAACCAGCAGGCATGATTCAAAAATTTACTGATAGTAAAATATATAATTTAAAATCCTTACTACTTAGATCAGCCTTATAATTGGAGTAATATTTTATTTAACACTTTTTAGAAAACGTATAAAAATTTTACGTATAGGAATTGAACCCGCGCCTCTTGGCGCCTCGCCTCGCGCTATCATTAAGCTACGTCGAAATTCTTATACGCTTGTTACAATTTATTTATATTGGTAGCATCTCTAAAATTTCTGCTGTAAAAGGTTATTACTAAGTATTTTCATTTGGAGAGGATGAATGGTATTTAATATTTTAAAATATTTTAACAATTTTAAAGTAGGTAGGTAAAGGTATTCCACACTTAGCAAAGAGAACAAATATCACAAGTTATTTGTAACTCGCATATAAGATTTTCGACGTAGCTTGGTAAAAATGTATGGGATAGCGCCGCTAAGCTAGCAGACGGTTTTCCTTACCTAAATGTGCAATAACTTTTTAAAATAGTTAATTTTTCTTTTTATTTTAAATTAGTTTTGATGTTATGATATTTGTATATATTTGTCTTTACAGATTCCTCGACGCAATTACCTTTAGAACACGTGTTTAAAGTCCCAGCTCTGCCGCCACTGCGGTAAGTGATTTGTTATATTCTTTTTTTAAATATTGGGACGACGAATATAACGAATATATATTTTAAGATATTATTGCTGCAATAAAAAAAAATCCATACGCTTATATGAAGTATCTTGAAATCTTGCAAACAAAATGTGGTGAACAACCACTAAAGCACAAGGTACAATCTGGTCTGCTGGTCTTATTCTAAGACGGCAGAGACGGGAGATGCGTGAATTGAATATAATATATCCCTATATATTATGGGTTCTAAAGATATAGTTAACTTTTGGTTTTTTAATTAAATCTAAATTAAAATATATTTAAATGTGACTTTTACAATACTTAATTATACCTACATTTACTATGCCCAGAAAAAGAAAACGTTCCAACAGGAGTGCCAACAGGAGTAACACTTCCAGTGCAGATACATCCAGCACCAAACGGCAGCGTACTCAAAAGGGTGAGTTTTACCAAAAAAATATAAATGTATATAAAATAGGTTGTAATAGATCGGGGCAAAAGTATTTTCGTATTTTGAATGTATTATTAGTAACCAAAGCTCTTTGGCTTTATTGAATGTAACTGGCTGGTTTTAATACCATTAAATGTGATATTCTAAGGATGAAATAAATAAAAAAAAAAATAGTTTCCTCCATTTTTCAATAGTTTTTCAAGCAAGCAAAATGAACGTATGTGACGAAGAAATTCAGCACATTTAAAAGTTTTATTACAAAAAAGGTAAAAATGCGACAAACGCCGCGAATAACAGTTTTGCGGTATCCGGACCTAATGCATTATCGATAAGAGTAGCACAAATGTAGTTCCAAGTCAGGAAATTTTAGTGTGAAAGATGAGGTTCACTCTGAACGTCATAGATAAAATCAGTGCCGTCTATGAGAAAGTGGAGCAAGATAGACATATTAATAGCTACTACATTGCTGAAGAACTGGATGTTGATCATAAAACAGTTTTACGCCATTTACGAAAGTCTGGATACAAGAAAAAACTTGACATTTGGGTATGATCTCACTGGGAGAAACTTAATGCAACATGTTTGTTTCTATTTGCGATTTTTGTTGAAACGTAACAATTTCTTAAACAGTTGAATACGTAACATTTCTTAAACAGTTGAATACGGGTGATGAAAAATTGGTGACTTAAGATAAGAATGTTCGAAAAAGATCATGGTCGAAGCATGGACCAAGTCCCACAGAGCCCGGCCTGACTCGGAACAAAGTGATGCTATTATATATGGTGGGATTGGAAAGGAATCGTCTACTATGAGCTTTTGCCACCGGATAAAACTTTCGATTCTGACCTCTACTATCAGCAACTGATGAGGTTAAAAAAAGCTATTGAGAAAAACCGAGAGTTTGGCTGGGATGTGTTGATGCACGCTCCGTAAAGCCCTGACCTTGCTCCATCAAACTTCCACCTGTTTCAGTCATTACAGAACGCTAACTTCAAAACAACACTGAACAATACCTGTCAGATTTTTTTTATCTTGCATTGGGCAAGTAAAGATTTTAGAAATAAATAAATTCAACGTAGAACGACCCGATTTTACGTCACCGTAGAAACCCTTGTCGACTTAAACCACCGCAACTAAACAGTAAAGATAGAACGATATCGAAAGAAAATAAAGATAAATTGACTAATCAGGAAGGAATATTGTGGCACGAAGGCATTCTTAGAGATCCCTACTAAAGATAGATGGAGTTGTGGAGCAACACGTGTGACGTTTTCATACAGGTATTCAATTAAAAAAGCATTATACCCACCACCTCTTCAAATGTTCTTTGTTTGAAATGAAACAAAAATTATATCTGTAATAAAAACGCACATATTTAAAATAAATCAAGTTTAAATTGCTTTTAACTGTTTTTGTATGTAACAATAAGCTTGTTTTAAAATATTTTTTTTCTTTTGATTTCATTTCCAATTTTATAAAATCGTGTTTTTCTATTATCAAGCCCGTACTTACACGCTCACAACAACTAACTTATTTTCCCGAAGACAGAAAGCCTATTCACGTCCACCAAAACGCCACCATCCATCAAAAAGGTTCCACCTGTTGAGACGAATAAAACTTCTAAAGGACTTTCAGCTCCATCATGAGTCCCTGCTTACCATGTAGCTGGCGCTACAATAAGCAATCGTTAAGAGGAACAAGCCCAAGTTCGACGGAGGTGCGTCATTTAACTAGGCCATAGGAACACTCTATGGCTATTTTGAAGTTGTTGTGTAACTTCATTATCGAGTTCCTGTGCTAGAGCCGTCTTTGAGTTCGACTCGATTTGGGTTTTTTTGTAATTTGTTGTATTCTACAAATCATGTATACTTTAGCTACAACAAGTAGTAGGTACTTATTAAATTATTACTAATAATGATAATTCACGGATAATAATTCATTTCTATTCATAAGACGCGTAAAATTGCCATCAGGAAATCCATTGTTGAGTAACCAGTATTACGTAAAATAATGATTATTTAATTGTGTTTTATTAGTAACATAAGCTCAAGCGATTGCATTTCGCCCGCAGCCAAACACAGCTTCTGCCCGTTTCCGGAATGCAGTGAGGACGGCGCCGACGACAGGTAACGGTCTTTTATATTTGTGATATTATGTTACTTGAAACACAGCGCTGATTGAAGAAGGAGCCTTTTTATTTCGCCTTCTTACATGAATGGATGGTGCAACTTACCAAATAAGCTTGATTTAATACTTTCAGTGTCAACAAAACGTTCCTTAAAGTTTATAATTTTAAAAAAAGATTTGTTGTGAAGTAATTTTGTTTATATAATGGGATGATTAATGGGACGACAGCGCTCAGTTCCCCACTTCCCGCCAAGTTGTGGAGGCATTGCGTGCTAAATGGCTGGCTGTCCTCGAATGGGGATCGAACCCGCAACCAGTCGCGTTTACAGTTACACTTTGTGCTCCAGCGCCACGACTGGCTCGCCATTATATTTATTTTAAATTATAAGCAAACTTATATTACAGTATTTTCGTTACAGTTCGCAGTATAGCACTTTAAGCTCACAACACGACAAGGACCGCCATCGACCACAGCGGCCGAGAAGAAAAACCAATATTGCTGCACCTATTATAACTAAAGTGAGTTTACTCACCGTTGTTTTATACATATACGTATTTTATAGCAGTATTCAACGCCGTCAATCCGTCGCGACGCGGGGACCCGCCGACGCCCTATCATTGCGCTCTCTCGAGGTGCACGAGGCGGATGGAACGTTGCAGCCCTCGTAAGGGCTGGTAGGCACTTGGACCCACAATCTTCACCTCGGTTGACCTTCGAAAACACAGTATCACAGATACCGGAGGAAGGTCACGAAAAAAGCATGAGGACCCCCGGAGGGCATGAATGAAGAGGTTGATGACAGTGGACGAGGCGAAAGAGGTATGCAGAGATGGTAGCGTTTGGCGCTCCGTTGTCTCTAACCACCCCGATAGGGATAAAGCGTGATGCTAAGTTAAGTTAAAAATTCAGTAGTTGGCGTCAGATCTCATGGGGGTGTGTCCGTTTGACCTCAACTTTCGACTATGTTTACACATTTTTATGTTTTTACTAAATATTTTTGGTATTTATTATTTTTTTCTTAATAATATGTATTTGCTTCAAGAGTGTCAGGATTCTGTTGACGCCGTTGAGTCCCACGTTGTGTAAATGGTTAGAAGAGAGGACGGACAGCGTAAGTTATACATTATTATTTATTATTATTTTAGACAAAGGACAAACGTTAAAATAACTTTATTAGAAATCAATAAAAAAAATTCAATGTGCTCGGTGCTCAGTGCTCGGTTAGTTCAGTAGAACAACAGTAGGCGGCGCTAAACGCTCGTTATAATTACAGAGATTACCTCCCGACGTCATCACCACTGCTGTTGGGACACATTGAAGGCACACACCAACAAGTACATTTAAGGTAAGCCTTAAGTCACTTCAATTTAATTCACATATTTTTACAACATATTTTGCTAAAAATGTGAACTAACAAGATTTTTTTATATTTGTAATCAGTCCAACTCTCCACTCAATTCCATGTGACGTTCTTTAATAAAACTTATTTTAAAAAATAATGAATTTGTCTTAACCCCTTTTTGTATCAGCTTACCTGGTGGACCCAGTGTTAAGACAAACCGTTCCCCATTTTGGCTGAAGCCAGTAGTGACGCGGGGGCACAAACTGTGACTGTAAAATCGACTGGTTGTAGGTTCGTGCCGTACTCCAGGAAATGAAATATTTACTTACATTTATACTTTCATTGTTCGTTCTGGTGTCGACGTAAAGCGAGGCGTTCCATTACTCTAAATGCAGTGCCTTCAGAACTCCGCGGAAAATGGAAAACGGTGTCTTAATCCAATTCAACTTCATTTATAATAACGAGAGAGAGAGACAGAGAGAGAGAGAACTGACACTTCGTTTAAAAAAGTATCGAAAACTAAGTGACATTCATTCATAATAAATTAATATTTCAGGTTTGAATGGCGGCAACTATAAAAGAAGAACTCTTGCATCGACCCTTAATTCTATCGCTATTACTAAAATAATAAACCAATGAACATACGTCCTTGCGCTTAAAATATACAATTCAGAATACATCATCATTTTTCACAAAAAAATGTGAAAATTGATAATTTCGAGATAAGATTACACGCTTTGGAATTAAATTTCAAAGGCGTCATTGTATAAAATACATTGTAATTGTAAGTTTACAACTAACGGTCTGCTCTGCGGTACGGTAGCTCCCGCGAGCCGATGGGTCCTCTTAAATCTTAAAGTAAGTTAAATAATTGTCAATTGTAGTAGATTTAAAATTAAATTAAGTATATTAACAGTTAAAATTTAAAATCATATAAGTTAAGTTAGTAGATCTAAATAATTTATATCATCGTATATACTGTACATTAGTAAATACTTACAGACTCGAGAGGGTCGTCCTGAAGGAGGTCCAGTGTCTCTCAGGGACTCCCCGCGAGACGACGCCCTCTAAAGTGTCTGCGTCTAGGTTGTATGTCTTGATCTGTCCTCCGAAGTGTAAAATGTATATATAAAATAATATGTACGGAAATATATTTTTTGTATTTAACTTTTAAATTGTACCAAAAATTTTATAAATAGGAAATACATTGTATAATGTTAAGACTTTAAATAAGAGTACTTTAGACTAAATATTTTTTTAAAAATCTTTATTATGCTATGGATGTCTGGCGCGCGGGTATTTTTATAAGTAAATGAGGTTATTGTAAAAAAGTGGAAAATATACATTCTTGATTGACTGCTAATATTTATTACAACTTTACTTCTACAAAATCTCTTAATATCGGCGATTCCAGTCGGTCCTATCCAGGGCCGCAGACGCATCCCGGGCGTGGTGCCCGGGACGCGCCACGGGACACATGGCAGTGGACGAGGCGAAAGTGGCGCTCCGTTCTCTGTCGCTAAGGTCGTTCGAATATTGACATAAATAACCAAATGGAATAATCCACTAAGAAATGATTGCTAATTAACCGAAAAAGAATAGTCACGTTAGGAATAAAGCGTGAAACTAAAAAACAGAATATCAAAATGTTTTAAAGATTTTTACATATATTTTTTTGATATCATTCACATATTTATTTTACTAACATTAAGTCCACCATTCGAGTAACATTTAGACTTTAATGGTTTTTAAAACATAGACTTCAGTATAATCTGTGAGGAACACTTAGGTACTCATTCTTAATACAAAGATAAGCACTATTTGTTTATATAACTTTATAAATTTCTTGTAAATTGTACATTATTAAACTTTCTTGTTATTTGGTAGATGAATGTATATTTTATATAACTGCAACTGGCCTGTATAATAATAAAAAGACAAAAGACTAAGCTACCACTATTAAAATATACATACATGGTAAGTGTATAAAACTGTTAGAATAAAAGTGTTAGAATAAAACTCTCTCCCGCAGCCCCGCAAGAAGCGGGCATCCTTGAAATTTGGTGTCTTTTCGCCAAATATCTAGTCTAGTAAGTATACTCGTATATTGTAAGTCTCAATTCTAAGACACTATTGAATATAACTATGTAGATAAATACCAACCCTAGCGGGTTACATACAACGTGAAGCTATGTATGTATGTAAATATATGTATATATTATATAAAAAAATAGTTTATTATATAAACAAAATTAGTGTAAACTTGTTTCATATGTGATATTTGTAAATACGTTATGTAACAAATGTAATAAAGTTATCGAACTATAGCTTTAAGATATGTAAATGTAGGTTTGTATATATGTACTTAATGAAAATGTCTAATTAGTTGTTAGTTGTATAAAGATTCGAAGGCCTAATGTACATGCAGATAATAAAAGTAACTATCGCTATTTAACCATAAAAATAATATAAATATGTGTAACGAAACACTGAATGTCAATATGTAATAAATAATTTGAATTATGATATGTACTTATATGTACTACTACTGTTTAACCAATCCAATAGCAATGTCACATACCTAATAAGTAAGTACCTACTAACAAATAAGTGTCTGTGTCAGTAAATTATTGAAATGGATGTTGTTAGCTTGTCTGTAATTCTGAATGGCGAAACTCAACGCCTCATTCCTATTTTGTACACCTAATCTATGTAAATAGTGTTTCGAGGTCTGAGTAGGTAATAAAATGACTGCTCTGTCGCTATTCAATACACACTGTCGAAGGCCTGATATATGACCAGGTTGTATATTCACTTTCGTCTAAATTAAGTAAAATGGTTGACCTCTTTACATATCAAGTTGATGTGTAAATATGGATATGGCAAGGTGTAGGGTATTTCTTGAGACTGGCCTTTATCTTTATAATGTTTTAACTGAATGTGTATTTTTGTACTAAAATGCTTCAATTTAAATATAAATATGCTCACATACTTCTGGGTTTTATTCTTACTTATATACCTCCATACTTAAATTATAAATTCGAAAGTAGCTCTGTCTGTCTACCTGTCTGTATGTCTGTCTGTATGTCTATCTGTACGTTTGTGACGCAATCAGAGATGTCTCGGTATGGATATAGGTTATTTTTTTCGATATATATGAATATAAAACATTTTTTCAACTTGACTTGCAATTAATTCTGCCATGTTAATTATAACTTTGTTGTTTTAATGTCCACCAAAATGAGTCTCTTCAACGCGTACATGGCGCGCGCTGACCCAGCCTTACAAAAATATTATCCTACACAAAATTCATCCAAAAGCCAGCAATGGTATACGCTTATCTCTGGAAATCTCTGATATCTGTATATCATTCTAATAAATACTGAAAGAGTTATAACTGATTCAGAATTACCTAGCTAATATAGAAAAATATTTACTTAGTAACTTCATATGATGTACGCGCGCACTGAAAGTCTCTTAAAATGAAATTGAGCTTTTCTGTACATTAGCTCGAGGATATAGAAAGTGAGACAGAAAGGGACAAAAATTATAAAATTGTATATTTCTGGTGATTTCCGAATTTTTTATTGTTTTATTGTATAGGTGACGAATTTTCTAATAATTCGATTTGGTGATGACTTTAATAAGTTTAATAAGTTTTACACTTTTTAGTCATAAAAATATCTTAAAATATTTTAACTCTAACTATAATGGAAGTATGAAAAATGATCTAATTGATTGAGCGGTATCTATTACGAACGTCATAGAATTACTTGAAGCGTGTGCGCTAAGGAATAGTTAAATATAAAGGTAGATAAATGTAAGTGTGCACTGCACCTACAACGAAACATTAAAAAATCTAATTTTTGTCACAAAATGCCTTATTGTAACTTTTTTAAGTCACCATCACCGCACCTCTTCCCTCCCCAGCCGAATGTCGCTGTAGAGGTCAGCGAGGATCAGGCGGTGAAAGACGACTGCAGAGATACAGCCGTGTAGTTATCATCAAATAAAAAAAACGGTTACGTTCTATCTATCCCTACTCGCAAGTCGCAAATGAGTTGTTTTCAGTTGTTTTATTTGGTTAAAATTGGTTGATTGTTTTCTGATTTGGTGTGAATTACGGTAACAAGTTCATGATTCAATGTATAAATTATGTGGTAAATCTATTCGCAAACGCGGCACAGTAAAAGTATTATAGTTGGCAAGCGGGAGGTAAATGTC
This sequence comes from Heliconius hewitsoni, assembly GCA_018230445.1. Lineage (NCBI taxonomy): Eukaryota > Metazoa > Arthropoda > Insecta > Lepidoptera > Nymphalidae > Heliconius > Heliconius hewitsoni. Next base: position 8,056 of record DWAN01001657.1, on the reverse strand, counting down.
TAGAGAACTTGAAAGCTGTGCGGTGTGCGGTGTGCGGTGTGCGGTGTAGTGGCGCGGGTTCAGATATTATTTCGCTGGTCTACGAAATTAAATCACAATTTAGCCGCAAATGTCAATTCGCAGCGCTAGCTTCGACACAACCTGACAACTTCGCACTAAGTAATGTCTCCAAGTATATAACATCATTACGCTCAGCGAGAGAAAGAGAAAGAAAGAAATTAGTTTGAACAAAAGCGTCTTACAATGAACAATTCCAGTTACCAATAGATATGGAAATTAACAGATACATATAAGTAGGATTATTGTTTACAATTCATATTGGCTGATTACTTTACAACTAAATTTTATAAGTCCAAATTTCAATTTTTACTTATATATATACTTCCTTTTACTTTTTTTTTTAAGTTTCAAAGGTTTTTTTTAGGGTTCCGTACTTTTTAAGAAAAAAAGGAACTCTTATAAGATCACTGTGTTGTCCGTCTGGCTGTCTGTCTGTCAAGACCTTTTATCTCAGGAACGCTTGGAGATATCGAATATTTACAGCCCCAAGATGTCCTGAGAAAAAACATATTTCTATATTTACTTAGCAAAAAGATATGGCCGTTTATATCACAAAAAACGCGCATTTCGTAGGATAATTATGAAATTTCGCAGTTAGCATCTACAGGTAGTACTTATACAGGAAAAAATATAAAAACTATACATTTGTGGTTAAATCCTAAAATATAATAGCCTTAAATAGCAAGAACCGCGTATTTCGACATTATAAAGGAAATCAAAATCAAAATAATAATAGGGTACTTCTGGTTAGCGTAGAATTATGAAATTTGGCAGCTGGCATCTAGAGGTAGTACTAGTTCAGGAAAAAATCTGAAAACTATACATATGTGGTTAAATCCTAAGATATAAAAGAGTGACAAGATTTAATATTAAAGCCGCTAGTTCAAGTAGTTCAAGTGAGGTATCAGATGAAAGGGCTCTGGCTAAGCTAAGCCTGAATTTCAAAAAAAGCTCGAGACCTCCAATGCTTGTACGGAACAACCGGTGGGCAAACCTGACTCGCGCTTGTCTAATTTTTCTTTTTTCTTCGTTTCAATGAGGGCCTTAGAAATAAAAAACTAATAAGTTGAGTTTTTCACTCTTTATTCACTACACATGGAACATTTATGGGCATACATTTACACAGAATTGTTTGTAATGAGATAACGTTTATAATATAAAAGATGGCACTAATTTGACAAGCTTTTGGTTATAATTGCAACAAAATTCATAAGTTAATAAACTATAAACTCAATCATTACCTACTGAGTAAGTAGTACAACCGCGATACACTCCTTACAAACTAATTTAAATGCAAATTTGTAAATATATTGTTACAAAATATAACTTTAATAAAACTATACATATAAATATGATAATGTCAGTCAGTAGAATGAGTAAATAAAAAATATATCAAAAACAGTAATTTCTAACAGATCTAAGGGACTCGAAGAGTCGTTGACCGAAAACCCTTGTAAGGATTTGAATCCACTAAATTCGGGTTTAATTTAGTCTATACATTACATATATGTAAGTATTTTGAGTAAATAGATAATCTCATTTTGAGAAGGAAAGTTACACTTAAACATTATATATATGACTAAGATTCCTCACCAATTATTGATGGTTTGAGAAAAACATTCTTATGAGATTATTTAAAATTATTTTATGCACACACTACGATTTTTACCAACATTGTCGGAAACTTTCTCATTTCGAAAAAGAGGCTTATATTTAAGACATTGTAAAATATTGTATATTAAGATTGCTTAAGTTTAGAAATTTATATGTTCAGATTTCAAGGAAAGACTTAATTAATATAAGATTATTTAACTACAATCTTATACAAAATCTGGGCAACACCTCATTACGAGAGAGTTCTTCTTATATCTAAAACATTATCTATATATTTTATGTACGACACTACAGAATTAGTTTTTTGGTTTAATTAGGCCTTAATAGATCTACATTACCCCTTGGGTGCAGCTAACACTATATATACTAACTATACACCAATGTCAAATAACCAGAGGTATGTGTCCTCTTACCTGGTTAACATCATTATTCATTTAACTTGAGCTTGAAGAAATATAATTTTATGATGGTTTATATTAATAATATTAATATCCTATTCAATAGTAAGAAGATATTTTTTTCATTTTAATTTTTTTTGTAAAATGCACATATAATACCTACATACAGACACTAAATTCAAAAATTTTTTTAATAATTTACAATTTAATATATTTCTAGGGTTAATATAGATGAATCATGTGTTATTTATTATATTTTTATCGCTATCCATTATGTGAGAGTCCTCAGTGTCACTAATATAGCCGTCCATTCCCGTATAATGAGTAGGGTTCATTAGAAGGGGATGGGCGGACAACGCTTTTAAATCCCGTATGGGGTAATGATTTTGCCACGTTACGCTGAAATGAAAATAAAAACAAAAATAAACAAAAACAAAAATATTGGCAGCCATATGTCAAAGTGACATTTCACAAAGAGTAATAAAAAAAATCGTGAAAAAAATTAGAAATATTTTTTAAATTAACGTAAAATAAATATAATTAAAACACGTAAACTAAACGACTATTAAATCATTTTAAAAGAAATCAATATCATGCATGACCATGTAGGCAGCAACCGCGATGGATAAATACATACAAATTCTAATAAAAATAATTTTCTTTGGTTCTTTCTCATGTGATTCTTCATGTTTATTATCACTTGTTACATACTTGGGGTGAGCGTTGAACATTATTGGTAGAAATTCATCAACTGGAAGCAAATTCTTTAGAGGATTCGCCATTAATAGTTTCTCTGCACCATGTAGAGTCAAGACATAACCGAGAGTCCAATACGAATAGAGAGGTTTCACAGTGTGACTGGTCACTTTGGTCTCCCCTTCCACTAATATCTTCCTTCCCAAATACCTACAACAAAAACGTTTTTTTGGTTAGTAATAATAAAGGAATGGAATTCTAGATATTATAACCAAAAGATATTATACTTACACTAGGTCGTAGTGGAAATTCTTTATTTCTTCTATAACACGAGCCAGTTTTTCTTTGAAATAAGAGACAAAGTGGATGTCGTCCTCCATTATTATTGTCATTTTGTATTCATTGTGGATTATCTGAAATTATTTTACATGAAATCTGAAATATCTAGAAATTAAGAAAATGTATATAAAATTAATTTATATTACCTCTTTCCATATGTTATAGTGACTTAAGAAACATCCAATTTCACCAGCCTTCATTGGTCTGTAAAATGACAATATATATTTATTTATTAATTAATTTCAGATAAAACAAGATTTAGATATATAAACGTGTGTACCTTCTATGATATGGATCCTCGTAATCTTTCATTAATTGTATGCCCATATCTTCTAGATCTTTCTTGCTCAATTTTCTTTAAAAAAAAGAACATTAAAGAAAAAAAAACAATTAAATAGATGTAATGATGTACAGCATGAAGCTGATTTGCTTTTAATGAAATATTTAAATCTTTATATATAAAAAATGATGTTAATCTGTATGTTGTTTATAGAATTGTTAAGTGTGCATTTGATCATATGATGATGTTTAGCAAAGTTGTTGTGCATGAGCCAATAGAGGTTCCCGAGTTGGTACAGCCCATTTTATTTTTCGAATTAAGCAAAATCAATAAAATGATTCAAAATGAATGTATATTTGCATAATGTACTTCTTTCAAATTTGTTCTAGTTCGTGGCATAGCAATAGGTTCAGGGTACAGTTAGTAATTAATAAAAATAAATCGAGTACAAAAAATATTTTATCAAATATACAGAGTAGTCTAGACCAGTCTAATCAGGTGTACTTACTTCCCATCAACGGCTTCAAACAAAGTTACTTCCATGCCAAGTTCCTTAAAGCTCTCTATCATCAATTCCCTCCTATGTTTCCTTCTATCGAGGTTTATCATGAATATCTTAGACATACCAAACTTAGATTTCAAAGGATAGGAGACAAATTTATTTAGTGTTGGGAAAATAGGCAATATCAAGCCTTTACTCAGTGCCTTAAGTTTCATATTTGTTAGTTTTTTTCTTTCGTTTTCTGGTGTAGACTTCTCTGAAGGGACAGTGATGAAACCATAGAGACGGTCATTACATACTTTTAATTCTGCTCCTGAAAAACAAATATTTTACTTAATATTAATTTATGTCTGATGCAATCAATATGAACTTGGAATTTTGGCATTCAACTTCTGCAAAAGAAAAAGTACATTGTAATTAACAAATATTTTCATATTCCTATGTATGACACCTACCTGCATCATGCGCGCTCACACAGAACACCAACGTGTCATCATCAGGTCCGTCGTAGCTCATCTCTCCATTATCAACGTACGTCAAGTCATTTGAAATCTCAAGTTTTAAATCTATAAGTACCGCTGAATGAATCATCGGAACTTCATGGCACCCCTTCTGTGTATGGCTTAGAATGTTGGTATAGTCTGATGTCCGTAAATACGAGAAATCGCGGCTCATGCCATGCCTAACGTTTATAAAATTGGGTTATAAAATAGTACAAATAAATTAAGTCTTTTATTTAGATTCTTTTATCTAAATTTTAAATCATCTTACCAAAAATTTGAATATAAGCCATCTGACGTCAGCATGGGAGCGGTGACCAACTCCTCGCGCACTATCAGTGATTTGAGTGTCAATCTGTCTGTGAGCGTGACGTCGGCGTCCACCATCTGTAATATACATTTACATTTACAATTGTCCAAATGTCTGATTCCAATGACCTAATTTAAATATATATACTTACTAATATATAATCAGAACCAGACTTCCTTGCGAAATTTAATGCTTTTTGTCTTAATTTCATGACATGTTTGAATCTACTCGGCGTCCAACTTGTTGCATTGGGTTCGTCTTTGTGGAACTGTGGTGTAGATTCATTAGCATGGAGATGGAAATCATTGTATTCTGATTCAACATTGCTTTTCCATATTTTTAAAATTTCTATACTTCTATCTGAATTGTAATCCGAGTAAAACCTGTGAGGAAAGTATAAATTCCATAAAATATACAGAAAATGAAGAATAAAGTTTCTTATACAAGAAAAAATGAAATCAATTTTTTTTATTTTTATTTTAATTTTTTTTTATGTTTTAAGAGATAATACTGTTTAAAGTTAGAATTAGTATTAATTAGGTGGTGGTAAAATGTTTTTCAGTATCCAATTAACAAGAATATACTCCATCAAAATTTTAATAATAAAATATGTTATAAAATATGAGTAGCAAATGAACTCTTATCTAAACGTGACCTATAATAATTATCTAACCCAAAAATATTATTTTCCTCTTTTCTTACTTTAATTTAAATTTAAGTTACTTTGGTTTATGTTACAAATAAATAATATCTCAGATATTTGTTTTTATTTTCAAGTTTAGTTGTTCATGTCTTTTTAGTTTTAATTTATTTATAAAAGAAAATAAAATTGTAGTTTAACATTTAGTTATTAATGTCTGAGCTTGAAAGGTTTTCCAAAATTGTGTTAAAGTAAATAAAGTTCCATTATTTAACTTTTTATTTTATAACACTCTGCCGTAAATATTTTCACTTTAATATTGGAAATGAATTCAGTCCTTTTGGGCCAAGGTGTAGCTCAGTCAGTCCAATGTTGGTTCCTGATAGCCAATATAGTGGCCATACCTACTTGGCCACACCTGGCATCAAATAAGCATAAGCTTTATAGTCTATACCTAGGACACCTAGGTAGATCAATAATTAAGGATTACAAGATGGCAGCTTACATATTTCAGTGAAATATTGGTATATTTGACCAAAGCTTGATCATCTTGTGTTCATCATCCAACTGATCAACATCTTCCAATGTTGGTCAGTTGGATCCCCTGACTTGTTTGGCCGTTGTTGGGTTGTATGCAGGAGCACAACCTTGGATCAATATTTTAGTACAACATGGCTTCCGATATGAATAGATGTTGAAATATTTTTCAAACAATGTATTTTAAATTATATAACTAAGATTTTTGTTTTCTTTTTTTACTAAAAATATTTTTTAATGAATACTTTAATATGAATAAAGCACATAGGTCAGGACCGTTTGTAACTCCTAGGTCATCTTGTCTAGTATGTTTTGGAATTCTTACTAAATATGAAACAAAAACACTACCAGTTTTATCGTGTGCCAGCGGTCGCCGCTACGTTCACGACCGACCTACATATATAATTCAATCACATCGACCTCTTAATGACAAAAAAATGTATAACCTACCAGATCGTAATTCTATCCTTCGGGTAGTCCAAGTCGTAAATACCGGCCAGGAAGTAGGGCAACACATATTCTTTGTTCCGCACCAAAGCCGCGATGGTCACCGTAGGAACCTCAAACTCATCAAACTTCTCATCAAACGGACACATAAAAACGCCGGCGCAGCCTAGGACTATGGCACATATGAAACATTTAATTCTTGAGAGCGCCATTGTTTAAAAACGGTAGTTTACCACCGCACAGGTCATCACTCGTGTAAATTTCCGACTAGAATGGGTGGTACGGGCGTGAGCTTTAATAGGCGTATATTGAGTATTGACACGGTCACTGCGCGGCGCGCGCCCGCTTGGGACTTGGCGCAATCGGACCGCGATCGATAACTGCAACCGGCGTTTCATATGTGACTGTCACGAGGTTGCCATTTTATTATTATTATATTTAAACAGAAATATTAGCTTTATATTAGTTTTACCGCAAATATCTATTTATTGTGCCCAGAAATAGTAAATCACTCATGGAAATCAATTCAAATACCTATATATTACTATTATTAAGATTTGAAAAATATAGTTGAATTAGTAAGGACTATTGTGAGCCAAATTACACATCCATCTACATTATTATTTTCTTATTGATTATTTTAAACCATATAAAAAACATTTAATTGGAATTTCATTCGTTCTGAAACACAATTTGACACATTAAAATTTAAATTGACTAGTTCAATATATCCAATCTTCATATATCTAAAATTGGAGGAAAGCGGTCATGTGTTTTAACACTAGGTTAGGCAGAGAGCTGCCTTTCTCACAAAATGCTAGAGATACATAAAATAAAAACATTAAATTCAAATATGAAACCGTTACGAGAAGTTACATAATGTTTCCCAGTAGCAACCGGTGTAGTTAGGGGTGGTAAATCAATATTTGCATACAGAGCTGCATTGCGCATGTTCATCGAGAACGTCCGATGCACGTGATGTCCGATGGACCGCGCATCTACTGTTGGTCCAACATCGGTCATCTCGAATGCTCACGATTTAAAGTAATGTTCTTCGACGTGATGATTGTTGTGAAAATACTATCAGTCTCTATTTAATTTTAAGCGTTTGGACTTTGGAAATGTTTTAATATTTGAATATGTTAAGATTTGAGTTGGGCTGTTAAACATACATATTGTGAGTACAGTATAATTGAACGATGTCTATAGAATTTATTAATTAACAATCATTCTTATGAAATTCATCGATTTCAAATTTTACAGCAATTTTTGCTGTTGAATGTGCAATTTTATTTAAGTAAAAATGTATCTATGGATTTATGGTTGTAAATAATATTATTGAACGATGTCTATAGAACTTTTTAGCTAATAATATATTAATTATGATTTAACTTTATCGATTTCATCAATAATGAAATGATTAAATTTTATATTTATATTTTATACTTTTATAAAATTATACATGTACAAGCGAAAAAAAACGAATATAATAATCAAAAACGAAGATTGTTTTCATATTTAAAGCCAGGAACATTGTAAAAATCGAACTTAAAATCTAAAAATGTTTCTATTCACCCCATTTAATGTTATCATAAATGAATTTACCAAACTGTTACTATGAAAACAAAGTTATTTTTTATTGGCAAAAACTTGGTTTTCCGCAGTTTGGAAAGTAGATGTGTGCATTCCTGTAACTATTTTTAACTGAGGTATGTGTATGGAACTTGGTGTTT
>DWAN01001656.1:0-17142 GCA_018230445.1 Heliconius hewitsoni | reverse complement strand
ATGTTATATTGTAATTATATTCTATTTATGTAAAACTTACCAGGGCGACATGTTCTCATAAGCGACAAAGCCCTTAAATTAGATTAAAAAAAAAAAAAAAAGAAATCAGATATTTTATAAATATTTATTTAAACAGGTGGCAAAATTAATTAACAATCAAACAAACTTATATTTATAAAAACCATAACCGCTTAATATACCTATATCGTCAAAGTGTTGAACGAGGTTCATTATATGCCCTTTGGGTGTGCTGTAGACTGTAGAGTATAATCAATAATGTTCTTTGTTTAACACTTTGACGTCGAAACAAAATGCTGTTTATTTTGAAATTTTTTACAAAGTGCATTATCCCTTTAAGGATCAAATTTCAATATTAAGTACGTGATGTTTCTAACATAAGTTTCATGATATTTTGTTGACTTGTTTAAAAGCGGATGTTACATTAGAAGTTTCATTAAAAAGTTTAATCTTTAGACTAAGTCTATAAACATTTTTACTTTGTTTCTAAATAAATATTTATTGTATTGGAATTGGTGTCTTATGATTTTGCTTTCCTGGATTTTCTCATTATTCTGGCAGTAAATTAACCTTCTCGTAATTATATTTTGTATCGATATTCAATGCAAGGAAAACATATCTATTGTTAAATGTTATACTTGTTTTTATAAAAAAAAATAAGCTTTTCTTTGTATCCTGCAAACAGCAGGGTAGGCAGAGTGAATCTAGTGTTAAGACCCTCCGTTCCTTACTTTCCGTCGAATTTTTCTAGAAATGGAAAATATTAGAAAATAATAATTCATTCCCTGGAGTGGAGATCTAACCTACAACCGTAGTAGTAAGGTAAGCCACGGACACAAAATCCAAACAAGTGCATTTGTTGGCAGCTCTTAGTATATTTTGTTAATTTTCTGTCATTAAGTTAGAGTCACCTACTTTTTTTAATTTGTAATGGTTGACATTGATGTTAATATTTTTTTTAATATTTAGTAATTATATTTCTATACGTACAATGAAATCATTACGGATCGACGATCGGATACAAAATTTTATTGGCGGTCTTTATTAATTAACCCAAACCAAAGATTTTTAATTTATCTATTTGTCTGTTATCAGTACGTTTGTTCACGCTAATCTCAGAATCTTGTACTTAATTACTTAGTTCGACAAATTTGCTAATTGCTATAATAGTTATTTTATACAATTGTTTTACTGAATTGACTGAATCATTAGCTTTCAATTTGTATGATGATAAAAAATACCGTGATGTCAAGTTTAGGATCGGAAATTTCCCGCGTAAGGAGTTACGCGAAAAACAGCGCTTGCCGTGCACGTGTACTTACCGCCTGCCTATTTGGTCGAGATCCCAGTGCTTAAATCTGCAGGTATCTGTTTATTTAATGAAACTTATTTATAAGAATGACTTATTTTTTTTACATGATAGTAGAAAATAGTGCTGCAATCACCTTTAATTAAATTTACGGTAATATGTTTTTGGTACATGATGCTTTTAAGGCAGTTTTTGCTGTCTATTGAAAAATACGTATTTTTGCATTTAAAAAGTCCTGACACCGACGATATATACATATTTATTACTTATTCAAAATCTATTATTTTTAGAATCCTTCGTTGTGAAATTATTAGTAACAAAAATATAATTAAAAAATATGTCTGTATGTCTTAGTGTGTGGAATAATCTACGAAGAGCGGGACTATGCCTGTCCCGTTCAGAACATTTAATTTTGGGCTTAAAATCAGGATCCGCCAACATCAGGACGTCTGACAATGCTTATTGTAAGACATGAATTATTTTAAACAAAATTGGTAAAAAATTATGAAAATAATATATATTAATTTATAGAAAACGAGTAAATTGAAATGTTTAAGTGTTCTAGCATCTTATAATAAAATATACATTATTCTGGTAACAAAATAAAAAAGACGATATAACAACAAGTTTTATTTCACTTCAGAACAAATAAAAAATAAAAAAATGAACTTTGCAAAATGCATATATAACAACAACACTTAGTCACTTCATATAATAACAACGCAAATAGTTACTTGGCTTTTATACAACTAGACAACAACTTAAACGGCTTGATTTTAAATTTAATTAATTTCAAATTTTACTTCTACCTCGTCTCCATATATTACCACAAAACTATTGCAATATTTTATTAACCGTAGTCTGTAACATACAATACAATTAAGCGCGAGGTAAACTAAGAAATTGGGTTAATCTCATACGCACGTCTTACATATGTATAATTTTCATCCAAAATATAAATATTATAAGTACTTTAATTTTTAGCACTATATTACTTAATAAGCAAAGTAGTAAACAATAAAATTAGTAAATATTTAACAAATATCATAATCGCAATGAACTCTTCGTAATATTTACTGGAAAGTGGTAGGAGAAATGCTCAGTATATAGAATATTTTTTGTTCATTCATCATGTGTATATTTCAATTAGGGGATCTGTAATATGTGAGAAGTTCAACAAAAAAGTTTTATGGTTTTCCATTTGGCGGGTTGAAGAACTCCCAATGGTGGTGATGAATTGTACGGCTGTCGTTTAAGCCAAACATGATAAGACCTGCTATCAGTACGAGAAAAATTACCATTGCCATTTGTACGTCCCTTTTATCTTCTGTTCCATTTATATACGACATAAATAAATTAAAAATATTCCTAAATGTTCTGCTTATAGAAGTTTGGCAAACTCGAAGAAACTGTGCACCAGCTTCAGTAATTGAGGGCTCTTGAGGTTTTATTGGAGGCACACGTCTTGGCGAAGGTCTTAATTTTCCGTCATCAGAACTGGATTCGCTGTGCAAAATAGCAGGTTTTCTTTTCGATCGCCTAGGCGGTGGAGGTGTTGGGCGTTGTCCTTCCAGTTCGGTAGAATACCGATCTCTAAATGATCTAGTTTGCGTAGTTGTAGCTGTCGTAATGTCTTGCAGATAAGAGTACAATAAAGGCGTTAAATCTGGAGGAGGGGGTCTCTGTGGGGGAGAAGTTTCTTCAATATTTTCGTGTAGAGTAGGAGGTGGTGGTGCTGGCGGTGGTGTTTGCTTAGTTTCAGCAATAGTACTCGTTTCAACTTTGACTTCAGGTTGAGACGTTTCTGTTTGAGTCTCTTCTTCTCTGCTTACTGGTCTCACAGGTTCACCTGGCTCCGAACCATGAAAAGCTGGAGGTATAATGTTTGTAGATATTTCAGCAAATTTTTTTACAATTTCATCTATTACTGTTTGAGAGAAATCAATTCCGCTTACAGAAATATGCCCTGATTTTGAATCTAATTCGTTTACGTTTAATGTCATGCCTTCAATATCAGACACAAGTATTTTAGTAGCTTGTAACTCAGAAACATTGAGTCGCCCTACGTCTAAGTCTTTTACTTGAAGTCGTTGCGTCGTTAAACTGTCTAACTGTGCATCTTTTTTAATATCTTCTGATCTTTCCAGAGAAAAGTGAGTATCTTGGGCCCTTATATTCTTAGCACTCGTACTTGGCGTTTTGGTTTTTGGAAGAGGTGGCACATCTGGAACTTGAGAATCATCTATATCTATATGTTGAACGGTCAATGATGCTTCTGTTAAAATTTCTTGTCTTTCATTTATTCTTGTTGGACTTGAAACTCTTTTTTCCACTAATATCACTGTTGGAGAAGATCTTCCAATACTTGATATTTTAGGATCTGATAGCTTTAATGATTTGTCAGATCTTGACGTAGTACGTGAAATCTGTCGTGGTTCAGTAGATTTTTCGTGAAATTTACCTAATATTGGCTCTTCACCAATGATATCTCGCAAAGAACTGGACATTGATATATCAAAATTTTCATCCATTCCTAATTCGAAATCTATATCATCTGGCATTGGATCAGTTTGTGTTGAAACCTCAATTTCCACTACTTCTTGTGACCTAAAACTATGCGCATGTAAGCCTTCCATAGAAGATTCAATAAGTGAATTGGATTGATGCGTTGAAGGTTCATCACAGTCTTTTTGTCGTTTTGGTCCCCTAGGCGGTCGTGGAGGAGGAGGCAGAGGTCTATCTTTCATCTTTTTTACAACTTCACCAGATTGTAATATTTTATGTACTTCTTCGTTACGAGGATCGTCAATTTCTACATATTGTGTAGTATCTCCATCTGTAGAAGTTTTCGTGTAGCTATTTAATGTCATAAGGCTTGTTGAAGACTTCTTTCTTGGTGGCCGATTAGGCATGGATGTTTTACTTCCTGTAACTGTGTAGTATTTTCTTTCTGAGCTATTACTTTTACGTGCCCTCATAGGTGGCGTTTTGCTCTTTGAACGTCTGGATATTTTGCTGGGTAAATATTGCCCTTTGTCAACTGTGGCATATCCTGGACTTTCGTCACGTAGACTGTTTTCAACTTCCATATCTGCTTCATTCGTAGGTGAAATTTGAGCGTCAAGAATTAAAGATTCAGCACCATGGGATGTTCTATCGTCGTCACATAAAGATGTTGCTCTAGAGCTTCTTGAACGAGTACGTCTTGGGGGTAATGGACTGGTTTCTGTCATTGGTATCTCGGCTATCGGTACTATATACTCATGTTGAGTTCTATAGACAATAATCTGCAAAATTGTAAAAAAAGTGTATTTAATTTTTTTATATACAATTTTAATATTTCAATCTATATTAATTTTAAATTATTATTTTAATTAAAATTTTTAATATTTTTTATGTTAATAGACTTACGTAAATCGTTAATTTCTTATAAATATTTGAGTAGATACTCAGACAGAATATAGACAAACATAAATAGCATTAATTGTACTCTAACATAATTAGAATAATCAATTTTGTAATTTTGTAAGATAAAGAAAGTTAAAATTAGTCTAAATCATTTACAAATCTATAAACATATAATAAAACTGTAGCTTATTGCTGTCTGTACATGGGAAATATTTAAGAAAATTTATTATTGGGTTCCATTACGTTTATTAATTTAATAGTACTCTAAACACAATATTTTTTTAAAAATGTTGTCCGTATGTTTGTGCGCTTGTGCATGCTAATCTCAGAAACGGCTTAACTGATTTGAATCAAATGAATGTATGTGCCAATATCGTTACGAAATGTTTTATTGAAATAGCTAAAACTTTAGTATACAATGTATGGTACAAATTATGTTTTTATATTATGAACATAATTCAGATGAGAAAATTCATACTTGTTTAGTTAAAGCGGGCGAAGCCACGAGCGGGTCGCTAATTAAGAAATGTACATTTTACATGAACTATATCAAGTTACTTTTAAGCCCTTCATAATTATCAATACTAATAAATTGTTTACCAAAAGTAATGATATCCCATAAAAAATATAAATGTGAAATGATAAGTTAAAAGTTAACTAATGCATCGTTCTCGACTTCACCGGCAAAAGAATGAAAGATATATAAGTTCCGAGTTTTGTGGGCACTCGGAATAAAATTCAACCTCTAAATTTGACCACACCAAATATCAAACTCGTAGTCCAGTTCAAGCTAGAAGTTCATTAACTTACAAATACAATTAAGCCTTTACGTGAAAATTCTCGAGTGTAACTTAGATCTTAAATTTTATGCCGAGTGCACACAGCTCTAGGCACCCCTATATATCTCCCATTCTTTTGTCGTTGAAGTCGATGATGCATTACATAACTTTTACTTGGCTCTCATTTCTGAATTGTATTTTTGATGAGATATTATAAGAAAATTTAAAATGTTTTTTCAAATTTATCAGCCAATAAGTTAAAAAGTTATATAATTATGTTTATATTACTACATTATTAATACTGTGAAAAGCATGTTAAGAGATTACAAAATATGTTATTTTAAATTAACAATCGGCATTCATCATATATTCAGTATTGAAATAAACTGGGTCAACTATACGATGACGACAGTCGTCTAAAAATACAATTCGCTTTCCGTCCAAAAGTTAGATATCTGCTGGACATCTGCCAGTATCAGTATGTATAATTCCCCACGCCGATTTAAACTAAAACTTCTATTCTTCATAACAAATATCCTATTTTTTTACGACACGTTCCTTAAAATTTTTTTGAATTGTAAATATTGTACTAGATAAATTTATTACCAAATGACAAAATGTAAAATGTGTGTTTTATCATTAGAACTTTATGATTTTGGCTGAGTTATATATAATTTATTATGGTACATGATTCAGTCTATCCGTACATATCACCTAGTATATATATTTTTATTAATAAAAATCCATAGTGCAAGGGCACAAACGTGCTAGGAAATGAAAAAATTTATTATCAATAGCACGCTTGATGAAATATTAAATTTTTCATTTCCAAGCTCTGACAAGGAGGCATTAAACGCTGTATTGAGTTCCACCACACGAGGCGCAATGTCTTCGGAATTCGGAAAGTAGAGAACGGAAGTGTCTTAATGGGAACGATAAGACAAGTGTCTTACCGTTCCCACTAGGTTACCAGGTTCTAAAAAAATATAGCAATGGTACTAATACTTACATCTTCAATTTGTTCTTGTGGAGCTTGCCATGTTTCAGTTGAAGTAAAATTATTAACATCGCTTAGAGACGAATGCTTAGCGATATTTTTGTTTAAAGTCTTTTTCTTTCTCTTTGGAGGCATTGGGAGTGTTTGAGATTGAATTGGTATGCTGTCGGGGTATTCTATAACATCATCATTTGCATATTCATGTATTGAATGAAGATCCGTAGAAGGTCTAATATCATGTGCTGATTTATTCAAATCGTTTTCACTATAGTCTAAATCTTCGTTAACATGCTTATCAAAGTTATTTAAAGGATCATTTGATAATCTTAAGTCTACCTCGCTAAATTGCATACTTGCATTCATACTATCATCTATAAATTTTATCGATTCAGAATCTTTTTTCTTTCGTTTAGCTCTTGAGGGCCTTACTGGGGGAAATGTGTAATACCCGTCATCTCTTTCGTTTATGTCTTCAGCTGAATAAGCCATATCTTGTTTACTTTCAATAATTAAATCTGGATCTTCATCTTCATCGTTAGCATAAACATTTTCACTGCTTATTCTTGTAACACTTCCCATATCAGCGAGAATATTTTTTGGAATATTAAATGCTTGTCGTATTTCATCACTTAAGTATTCTCGTACTTGAATATTTTCGTGAGAAATTCCTCTCGGTCGTACAAAAAATTCGTCATTATTAATTTCGTTTATATGTGTGTTTTCTTGCTTAGCAGGAGTTGAGGTGGATGATATTTCATTGTAGTTAGGTTTGACTTCATCGTCATTTGCATATTCTTGTTCTAATTTGTCAAAGTCGTACGTAGTACTAAAGTCTTGTCGCACGTCTACATCGTTGTTGTAATTGGCTTCTCTGTCTACAGTTCCATACTCTCGAGGTTCTTCAGGACTGTCTGGTATATAAGTAGAAGGCTCACCATGTTTTTTATCTCTTACTCTGGTAAATGTAAAAGTTGGTGGTGGTGTTTCCTCTCTGTTTAATGTAGGTGAGGATGATGTTTTTTCCATCTGAGATTTTTTCTTTCGACCGAATAACCTCGGATAGGTTTTGACTTCGAAATCTACACTAGCTACATTTTGTAAATCCGATGTTGACTCAGATTTATAGCTTTCAGTTTTAATATCTTTTTTTCTGCCGATACTGGGAAAGCTAATTTTAGGTCTTTCGGGCATTTTGAACTTTGGCAAATCCGGAACATTAAATTTTGGTCGTTCGGGAAAACTAAATTTTTTACGGTCTTTCATAGACAGTTTTCCAGTCAAATTGATCGATTTAAATTTAGGCCTTTCAGGTAAACTAAATTTCCGTCTATCTGGTAATGAAAATTTAGGACGTTCTGGCATTTTAAATTTGGGACGATCAGGAAAATTAATTTTTGAACGTTCGGGTAAACTAAATTGCTTATTTTTTAAATTGTGTAGTTTAGTTTTAAGCTTGCCAGCTTGTGATTTTAATTTGCATGTTCCTTCTTTAATGCGTTGTTGTATTTTATTTTCAGTATTTTCTGAATTTTTACTTCGACTACTTCGTTTCAAAGGCAAATTTTCTAAAGCTGAAGAATCAACTTGACTTGTACTAATTTCACATTCAGTCCTTGAAGCTGTAGAAGGAGTATTAACAAAGAAACGTTCTTCAATATCCTTTTGCAATATTTCAGCACTTATTAGCTCTTCCCTCTTTTTTGTATCAATGTGTTCTCTTTCATTTATTTCCTCTTCTTCATCTGAAACATTACGTAAATACTTGCGTTCTAAAGACGTTGTGCTTGATAATTCTTCATCAGTCTTAACCATGTTTGGTTTTTCATCAATACTCGGTGCCGTGTATATTATATTTGGAGGTGGCTTATCTATTATTTCATATTCATGATCACTGAAATAGACAACAAATAAATTATAAACCACCGAAAGAAATATATCTTATGAACAAAAACTATCGCTTCAACTTGCTATTTATATTTCGCTAGGCAAAAAATCCACATATCATTGCAGAAATAAAAATAAAATCGCCTTTTTTTATGATTAAAGTACAAAAGATATTATATACATATTTATATAATTTCACCCACACATGTTTCTGAAGTCATAATTAGGCCAACGGTTGGCGCTCGTTTTAGCCGCAGCAATCGCCGGGCAGAATACAATTATATGATTTTAAAATTATTTAACTTGCCGTACTTCATATTTTTAATTACATACATGTAATTAAAAATATGAATAAATATACACACTTATAATTCTGTATACTTTACCTTATATTTGAAATAATATTGTTAGCACGTGAAGTTGGTCTGGTACCGATAGGATTACTTCTTTCCGGTAATAACGAATCACACTGAAAAAATTGACATGCACACCGTACTTCCGGCGTATACAATTGAACACTGCCTTCTCTTGTGGGTCTTATAGGTTTCTCTAAAGGGGTCCCGCCTTCGGATGTCCATCGACGCAATTTACTCATAACTATCATCCACTCAAATGCTTATACCCGAGGCATAGTTATTTAAAAAATACTATACTATCCAAAAAAAATTGTAAAACAGTAACTATTTATTAACACTACATTTTAAACCAGTTAGCAAATGAACTAATTGCCTAGCGTGAAAGCAACTGCGAGCGCTGATCACTGATGACAATTTTAAAGAGCTTACTCGATGTGCAGGAAGACGTGTCAGACAGGTCTATATTTATCAGACGTACATAAGCAAGAGTTCGCTTTGCATTTAAAACGCGATCGTTATGTCATTGTTACGTAGGCTAGTGACAATAATAAAAAATAATAATGAACATTAAAAAAACTTAATAGGAAATTTTACCTGTTGGGTCGAGACCAATCTTTATCGACATCAGATTTTTTTCTTTCAATATTAATAGGACTAGGAGTTGGTGAAGTTTCTATGGGTATGGTAGTTGAATGGTCAATACTATTGTCATCATCTATTATCTCAGTAATGGTAATATTTGGTGAATCATTGTTATGTCTTGTATCATCTTTTTGGTTTTGGAATATTTCTTCTATGTTTGCTTCTTCGGAATCCATTTCTTCATCTAGTAATGTAGCCTCTTTATTCAAATCGTTTTTATGTAATTTTTCCATTATATATTCATCCGGTTTTAAAGATATATTATCATCACCAACTAAACTTGGGTCTTGGGAAGCAATTGATTTTCTTTCCACTAAGCTATCATTTTCTTTCAAAACATTTGCGTTAAGGGAAAACTGTTGAGAATGTTGTATATCTGGAGTTTCTTCAATATCTTCATAAATGTGTTCCTTTTTAGTTCTAGGTGGTGGTGTGTCTATAGTCATAGTTTTACTCATTTCATCAGAGTCACCTAATTTAATAGCACTAAATTTTTGTCTTCGAAGTGCTCCAGGTGAGTTTTTTAACTGTCTTATTTCTTGAATTTCTTCGTTTTTTTTCCGTTTAGTCATTGGTGACTTTTCATTATCACTTTTTTCTAACTTATGCATTGTTTTATCTGCTAAATGTTTTATTTTATTGACAAGTGGATGACAACATTTAGTCTTTTCTCTTACTTCGGTGACCCCAATATATTGTTGCTCAGGTAGGCGTCGTTTTAAAATTCCTTTTGGTGAAACATTTTTAGATTTTTCTGCTGGTGTCGATAAGTATTCACAGTTTTGACTAATAGACTGTGACATTTCGATATTGGATACTTTGTTTATGTCTTCATCAGAGTCTAAGGATATTTCCTTAGAAAAATTTGGTATGTGTACTCCTTCATCTTTTCCTTTTTCACTATGTTTACGACTGCTACCAGGAGATGAGTTTAAATTAAGTATTTTTTGCACACCGTGATCAACAGGTGAATGAGTCCTAGATTTTGAAACATCTCGCGACATACTTCTTCTTGGTGTTGTTTCTCTTATAATATCTTCTGCAGTTATTTCACCTTCTATTGGTGCTTTTAGGAGATGAGTCCAAGGATAACCACCTGCCTCACGATCTCTTTTCAAATCTTCCCATTGATATGTTTTTAACGGCACCGGTGGATTTTTTTTTTGAGTATCTGGTGACAATTCAGATTCCATATGTTTAGTTATATTTTTTAATAAACTACTTATAAGTACGATTACGATGTCAGAACAGATAACTTTCAAAGTAACTTTCGTTATTATTTTATCCTATGTTCACCAAGACCCCGCAAAAATAGTCGTTAAACTAAAAACACAACATTTCGTTTCTAGCTGAGAATCTGCTACTGAAAACAAGATGTATTTGCGTGGGTTAGGGTGAAAATAGGTGTGAATAAGTTGTATATTATGATCACTTTCCTAAATTATTTTGGACCAGTTATGTGGGTTTACCTTGACGTGTATAGACAACATTAAACACATCCTTTCTTCACCATTACTTATATTTATTGTTTGTATTTACTTAGGGCACTGTACATTTATTCTACATAAAAAAACTGTTTGTAGTCGGTACAAAATCCCCGATCAACTGGACGCCTCGTCGTGGTCCGAGCGAGCGTTCTAAATATAAAATTGAGCGTGAGCTTATTTTTGGTAATCATTTCACGTCATCAACGAAAATTCAAGGTAGTATTTTCAGTGCAAGCTGTGAAAAAATATAGTTATATCTTTATTCAGTTGACATCAAATTATCTATTTTGCAATTTTTTTCTTTGAACTTTTTCTAAATGGATAGAATTATGTAATTATAACTGGGATAAAGTCTAATTTCTTATACTATATTAATTCTCGTGAGTCAAATCTATCAATCAAATAAATATTTTTTATGCATAAGAATGCAGAATTAACCTCCAGATTATCCTTGAAAATTACTCAAAGTACGTACATATTATTTAATGTACAAATTTAAAAAGTAACATAAGGATAGAAGGATACTTAAATATTAATAATACTCCGCTTGTCTGTCAACATGATATCAAATGTCCAGATCTACAGCCCGAAAAAGAGAAAAATTAAACTAATATGTTAACACAATCACGAGATATAAACGTTTGTTTCATTTTTGTAACATATTGTACGAAATTCGCTGCGTAACAGTTTATATACTCGTTGGGTACCTACTTAATTATAAGTAAAAATCCGAATATAGGTAATTTATAGATAAAACGCAAGAAAAAACCATTACAAAGTTATATTTTATGTAAATGTCTTACTTTTAATCTTATATAACTTGTACTTCCCTGCTGACCAATAATTAGCACTCGGTGGGCGAGTCCGATTCGATTCGATTTTATTTAATCCAACACACGCCGTTACCACTAACTGAAGATCGAGAGTACCTTGGATTAAAAACACTATTATTATTTAAATATAATATAAACAATTTTATTTCAGACATTTTAATGACTCACCTTCATAGTTAATTTATTGAAAGAAAATGTCTAAAAAGAATTATTTTTATGTTCTGCAATATATTTTGATATTAAGAATATTTAAAAATGTTAATGTAAATAATTAATATAATCGATATGATACTAAAGTTTTTTTTTCCAAAATAACATTCTATTAAATCTATTAAATTAATCTAACCTCTATAAATCTTAGTTATTTACCAATGTTCTGTATAAAATATTGCCATACTAAAATAAATTGAAGAATATTGAAATGAGCAAATATTTTTTTATAGATGTAACACAAAATATTTTTTCCTGTGGGTAATTCTTTTGAGTAGGTACGTGAAGGCCATCCACACCATGTTAAACACTTAATTGTTTTAATTACCATTTATTACAACATGTAGACAGTTTTTCACAATAAAAAAACGAAGATTTTAATAGCTTAGGCAAAGGGATATGGTGTTGAGAAATGTAACTATTGAAAATTTCATTTCAAGTTTTTCTATTGAAACAGTGTGAAACAGACATTATTGAGAGCAATCATTAAACATCATATTTAATTTACATTTTTATTTTGAATAATATATTAATTCATTAAGAAAAGCCACTATTAAGTATAAATAGATATTAGTGCAAATTTGTTATCCAACCATATCCATGATCATTATTTAACACAATTTCCTTTTCGGTATGAAATTTGGAAGTCTATTGTATGAAGTAGGTACTATTATAATCAAGTACTATAATAAATTAGTGAATAAAAAAATCTTTTTTGTATTCTTGATTACTGCGAAGTAAAAGGCTGGTGTCCCCCGGTCTTATTAAATTAATGCTTTATTCCACCCGAGCAAGTTTCAAGTTCTGTGAGATTTATTTCAGCTTTGCGCTGTATTTCGCATATAGCAGAGTGGGAATTTAAGTTAGTGATAAGACGTTCCATAACCCACTTTCCGATTTTTGGTGGCATTGCGTGTTGAGTGGCGGAACTCAAAGCTGCATACCAGAACGTAGAAATGAAAATGTTAATAAATAATAAGTCATTCCCCCTGGCTTCTAATTTTTTATAATTTGATTACAATTTATATAGAATTGAGTCAAAATGTATTAAAAAGAAAGAAACAATGATTTGGACGGATACAGTAGGTACGAGTATAGTTGAAATAATTATTCAAACTGGAATTAATATATAAATTGTATGTTTTTACTAACCTCCTAAAAAGCACTTCCTTACAATAAACTCCCACTAGTTTCAATACATTCAATTTCTCATTAAAATAATGGCAGTGATTCGCAAATTTTACCAACTTCTGTGTAGGTATTAAGATTATATTTAATACATTGATATCATAATTACAGATTAATTTACCTACAGATATATTATAAGTAATACATAATTTAAATGTTCTTCATAATATCAAGAATTTTAATATATTAAGAATTACAAACTAAACAGAATGTTTTGATTTTTCACAACCCAATTATTACAAATTAAATTGTCATTGGAATTGTATATAGAAATGTGAATATTTAACATATTGGCATCTACATCATTTAAGATATTAATAATGACAGAATTATCTAGTAAATATTCTCTACTTTTTTTTCATATTTTAAATAGTAAATGCAAATGTACTATTAGTAACCTCATTAAATAAATTCTAACTTTTCATTATATTTGTTTGGAATATCTTGAAAACCTAAACCATATTTAATGTAAGTATGTACATAAATAAAGCCTCCTACTACAACTATGCCATAAAGCTGACTTGTTGCTGACCAAGAGTTATTATTAATATAATATTTAGTTACTTATAAAGCGGTCCATACACGTTCTATATTATTTTGTAAACATATCGTATAAATGTCACTGAAACTTCAATATTGATTATGATTTTTAACAAACAAACGACTTCTTAAATTTCAACCGGATCCCATTATCTGAACTTAACCAAACTTTCATCAAACTAGCCTTGAAATGTATCTTTTCAAATAAATTTATTGAAATCGGTTGGCGAAATATTGAGTTATTCGTTCATTTGTCGCGCACATACTATATACAAAATTTAAGACGTATGTATGTGTTTGTGTAATGGTTACCATTGTCAATTATTTTATGTATAAGACTAAATTAAAATGAGCGTGTATTAACCGCTAAAGGCAGAACAAATAACTCCTTTACCTTTGTAACTGGGAAATAAAGAAATAAGCAAATATAATATTATATCGCGTCCAGTTCAAGATATTTCATTTTAAACCTTAAATTGAAGCCGTACTGGCAAAAAACGACTAGTTAGATCTCTTTAAGTAAGTTATTTATTAAATACGTGAGTGAACACATTCAATATGAAGATTCTCTTATCTTTTTAGTATTATATTAATTGTATTATATATAACATAATTTATTAAATATATGATTATTTGTTCTTACTTAAATTACGTACAGATATATACCGGAAGTCTTAAAGTTATGGTAGATAAGTACGTATTGGAAATGCACATAACCTACTATTAAATGCAACAATAACGAAGCTATATATGATATTCTTATTGTATACATAAATACTTATTTTAATATAACAATTGAAAGCTGAAATACATCCGTAGCTAATCATACAATGTATACTAACGAGTGAATAAGATTTTCAATAATTATAATAATACTAATTACATAACACATTGAATTTAAGATAGAGAGATATATCTTTTGATAATGCTCAACAGTATAAATTAAACTTTAAAAACTTTTATTAAGTTCTCCATACATAATATTTCAAGATAAGCACACCTTAGCTAATTTTACGTGACAGACTAATTAATATTCGAAGTCTTCAATTAAAATATCACAAAATGAGTATATATTCTTAATTATAAATATTAATCATTAATTATTCCTACCAATCTTTTCATCTAAAATTTTAGGTAACTCAGTTAAATAATAATAAAATAGATATTCATAATAAAATAAATGGACTTCATAGTAAAAGTAGTTTATGATCGTAGTTCATTTGTAAGTTAAGAAAATATTGATTGAATATTATCTTGATCCACTATCAATAAATTTGAAGTTCAACGAAATAAATTTATTTTCTTTAAACAAAACAACCTAATTAAAAAAATATCTAACAACTTGTTTAAATTTACAACTTGATCTACGAATGAGGGATAATGAAAAGAGATTTTTTTTCCATAATATGTATCTACAAAAAAGTAATTTTTTAGAGGAACACACACCGCGAAGAATTAAATACATATTTGGAGAGTGAAATTAACACACATATAAATCCATATTTTGAAATTATTAAATCGATAATACGAATATTTTTAATATATATATATATATATATATATATATATATATATATATATATATATATATAACTGAGGTTAAAGAGTTTCATAGATAGCAAATATAAGATATAAATATATAAGTACAAGAATTTTTTACAGCACTCAAGACTAAGTACTAATATAGCTTATTTTCTTTTTTTTTGCTTTTCGTAACGGTTACTTTGTGATAGGAATTTATACACTTGACCATAATATTTATTCCTCCACATGAAAGAAATTTATCTCGATTCATTTTTTTTATTTATATATTTTTATTATTTGTTTTTTATTTTTTTTATTTGCGTAATATATAAAAGGAAACACATACAAACATACACGCTCTCTGTCACTAAGTAAAGGTTCGAAAAGTAAGTTTTTGTAATTTGTAATGAATTAATTATTATAATTATATTTGCAATAATAATATTATTTAAGTTAGTTTAAGTTCACAAACACGAGTATAATATAGACCACATACCATTGCACTTATTCTAAACATTTAATATAATATGTATGACTAAGTCTTCTTTTCATCTTAAATAGCAAAATAAAATATTATGACCACATGTACTGGAAATGTTGAGATTTAAAATCATTATAGTTTCTAATTATTTAAACACACCACGCTACTCTAGGTAAACTTGACGTTTAGACGTACACTTAATCCCTTGGCGGAGGTCCGGGTGCAGAAGCGTCATGGAAATGGCTTCGGATCTGTAATTTTATTAATACTTTTATATATTTTTGAAAAACGTATATACACATGTATTAAAAACGTTGTTATTAATGCCAACTATAAAAAATGTACAAATAGTAACTGTAAAGGGGAACGGTGAATAAGAAGTCAAGATATTAATTTGTTATATTGATTGCAATTTTTTTAGCTTCACGTTGTATCCGCATATAGCAGTAGACAGAGGGAACCTGGGAACCTACTGCCAAAGACACCAAATTCTTGAGACTTTTATTTCCCTTTTACTTGTATTTAATTTTTGTAGCTTATAAGGTAGGGGCAAAAATATTTTCGTATTGTTCATACAAAGGAAAATATTTTTTCGGTATAATATGTATGTGCCGTTTTGATCGATGACTTATTGTCATCATATGGATAGTGTCATGATACCATTCCTGTAGAAATTTTGAGATTTTTGATAAAAAAATCTGACAGGTAGTGTTCACAGTGTTATTTTGAGGTTAGTTTTACGCTTCATAAAGAGTTCTGCAATGACCAAATCAGGTGGAAATTTGATGGAGCAACGTCAGGGCTATATGGAGGATGCATTAACACATCCCAGCCAAGCCCTCCCAATTTTTGCTGCTATAGATGAGTGCAGTCTGGCGTTGTCGTGGTGGATCACTACGCCCTTTCTATTCACCAGCTCCGGCCGGTTTTTCTCAATAGCTTTTTTAACCTCATTAGTAGATGACAGTGAGGCCAGTCGTGGCGCAAGGGTACAACGTGTGATTGTAAATCTGACTGGTTGTGGGTTCGATCCCCACTCGAGGAGATAATATTTACCTAAATTTATATTTTAATTTCTATTAAGCGCGGCGTTGAGTTGAGAACATAGGGAACGGAATGTCTTAAAACTAGGTTCCCTTTGCCTACCCTGCTGTGTGCAGGATATAGGGTGAAGATGATTAGTAGAGGTCAATAACGATAGTTTTACCCGGTGGCAAAAGCTCATTGGACGATTTCTTTCCAATCCCACCATACATATAGCATCACTTTGTTCCGAGTCAGGCCAGGCTTTGCCACGGTCGATGGTTCTGAATGATTACGTTTCAACAAAGAATCGCAAGTGGAAACACGTTGCATTAGGTTTCTCTCAGTGACATCATGTGGTACCCAAATGTCAAGTTTTTCTTGATTTTCATACCCAGACCTTAAATGACGTAAAACTGTTTTATGATCAACATCCAGTTCTTCAGCAATGTCGTAGCTACTA
>DWAN01001655.1:0-17142 GCA_018230445.1 Heliconius hewitsoni | reverse complement strand
TATATAAAATCGAAAGGTCACTCACTCACTCATCGCGAAATCTCAGAAACTACAAATGCTACGAGTTTAAAATTTTGCACGGTTATTTATAGGACGTAGGTGCTCGCTTAGACGGGAATTTGCAATATTCGTCTCCTAAGGGGTTATTTTCAGGGTTAATAGTTTGTATGAATAGTTTATAGAAGGTAAGAGGTCACTAAGATGGGAAATTGCCATATTCGACCCATAAGGGGTGGTTTTCGGTCTTGATAGTTTGTATGAAATTTCATTACGGCATGTGCTAGGAATCACAAATTTTGAATAGGAGTACGTTTTAATTCGTAGGTGCTAATTAAGACGCCATATTGCAAAATTCTCCTCCTAAGATTATGTAATATAAATATTACATTATCTAGACTAATCTTGTTCTAATATATGGAATGTCTCAAGTTATATTTTTTATTTCCAACACAATCTTATGGAAGTTACGATAATGTAATCCAAGGTGCTTAAATCTTCATATTAATAGTCTTTATAAGTACACTACAGATAATCCAGTCCGGTGACGCTGTTAAGACCATACCAGGTCAACAGCATTAAGACCATCAGAAAAAAAAAAGACTACAGATAATGTGTATAAACACGAATACTGTCATGATTTTGCGGGCGGAGCCGCGATCAGGACGATAGTATTTATATAATTGTAAATATTTAATATTTATTGTATTTTTTCCTTAATAAGTATTAAGTAAGGTATTTTTTATTTTATTTTTATGTTATATGAATGACTACTACCATATCGTTTTATAATTTAACGCCGCGCTTTGCGGGCCACTCAACACGCAAAGCCTCCAGAACTTGGCGTAAAGTGGGGAACGGAGTGTCTTAACACCAGGTTCCCTTTGCCTACCGTGCTGAGTGCGGGATAATAAACCCGTACCCAATTATTTATTTTATTACCTAATTTTATATATTTGATGTTTTTGTTTGTTCGATTCTCCAGCCTTATGACACTTATGTCAGTAAAATGAAAGAATAAATTATTTAAAGAGTATTACGACAATAATTATTATATTTCTTGATTTCATCATAAGACTCCTCGTCTTTCTCTGCATCAGGCAAGCATCCTAAAAAGAATTATTAACGAAAAGCAACTATCCACCACACGCTTATACCACTGCGCCATGACGGCCTCGTAATTATTAGTTATATTCACAAAAACTGGCTTCCACAAGAGATAAAAAATCTATTCTTTCATATACGTGTTGCATTACATGCAACTATTCGAATTTTCCTGTAAGCAATACATAAAATGCACGTTTGTAATTATGTTTATTATTGTTATAGAGATTACTGCACGTGCACATTGGAGACACAGTTTAAATGCTGATATGCACATTTTTAATGCTTACCTCGTTAATTAACTTATACTTTAAACTCGATAATAAGAATGACTTTGTTAAATACATTACAAAAATATCAATAATCAATAATCTCTAGAGAAAAATAAAAATAAAACGATATTTGTCGTTTCGATCTTCACATCGAGAAATGGACAAAGCGCGGCATTTTCTTCCGTCACTCAACCTGCAATTTCTTGAAAGCGAAGGAAACCAGTTATTCAATAAGTAAATTTATGCTATAAAATATTTCATTTTCAGGTTACCTCAGCCAGTTGATTGTTGGGATCAGTGTAAGTTGGACTGGGCCGATTCTGCCAAAACTTAAAGATCTTTCTCAATCTCCGTTATCAGTTCCACTATCAGACGCGCAGATATCATTAATTGCATCACTTTTATATGTAGGGGCAATACCTGGTAAGTTATTTATTTAAATTTTCTATTAAAAACGAACAGTTGAAAAGCAACATTTGTGGTTCCATCGTCACTCGGGGGTCATTCCATTTCAATTCGAGGTTCATTTCCCACTCAATTTACAATGTTTTAAAAGTATTTAGTTATTTCTACAGAAGGGTTATATACCTTGTTATACACCTGGGTAGGTGTAACATGAAATAAAAAATATTAAAAGTCGTAGGTTTCATTTAGCTATCTCAAACGAAAGTGAGCTAATACATTTTAGGATGGTAATGAGTAATTATAGTATATTTTATTAATGATTTTTATAAAAGGCATATAATCAAACAAAAAATAATAATCATAATAATATTTAAAATAATGAATCACTTAATCACTTTATTCGCATATTGATAAGTTTAGTAGTTTAGTCTAGTTTATAAATAAAAATCTCGCACACAGCAGGAACTCAATGTTAAGACGCACTATTCCCCACTTTCCACTGAGTTCTGGAGGCATTGCGTGTTGAGTGACGGAACTTAACACCGCGCTTTGCATTGACACCAAAGCGAAGAAATTAAAATATAAATGTAAGTAATATTTCATTTCTTCGAGTTGGGATCGAACCCAGGTAGCATTTAAGTTATGATAATTTATATAGATATAAGTATTTAAATGGCATTAAACGGTATAAACGGTGTAATTTTTTTTTATTTTCAAGTTAGCGGATAGCATCTTAAATTATAAGTTATTTATTATAATTTTAAGTTTTATAATAATAATTTAAAATTCTAATGGCTTATTACCTTTATGTTCAAAAACTAAGTGATGCCATTTTTTTATGTATCGTTCCAGGTCCATATATAATGGGATGGTTGGCAAATGTCAAGGGCAGAAAACCTTGTCTTATAATTGGAGGGATAGTTTCGTTAATATCATTTTTTACTCTACTTCTATCCAAAAATTTAGCATTCCTGTACTGTGGCAGGCTATTAGCTGGCTTTGGAATTGGATGTTTGGCTGTCATGAATTTGGTATACGTAGGTGAAATTGCGTTAGTATATCTTATAAAATATTACAATAGTCTAAATAATTTTAATTATAAATATAAGAAGACCTATTCTACGCGCGCTTCATTCACCAACCCCTTTGCTTCGTTTGTTGTACGAAAAAAAAAGGAACCTCTTATAAACAACGAGCCGAAATCATTGTGTCTGTGTCTGTCTGTAGACGCAGTGTTTGTCTGTAGATCGTTGATTACAAATTGATTACAATTAGAGGATTGGATTGTAAAAATTTGTCTACTCTGGTACACAAGACGTGACGTTGGACACGGTTACTCAACACACGCTATCTATAAAGTTGGGTGGAATGTGGGGAATTAAGTGACTTACCATTTTCTTATTTTTGACATCTTCCATGAAATATTTTTAAGAGGATTGTTTATTTTTGATCACATAGGGGGTTCAATAATTGCAAAAAAACTGCTTACGTAATACTTGAACGGCCCCTGACCTATAGTTAAGTTGCCTGATGTACGAAGGAATGCAAAATCAGCGTAAGTAGAAAGATATCAGAAAATTAAAAGTGATTATTATAGAATTAACGATTAATAATTAACTTAACTGTATTGATGAGGCGGTGAAATCTTAGTCTGGCTGTACGTTTGGCTGTACATAATGCGTGCTGGTAAATGTATCACTAAAAAAATAAGATAACATAAATGTAGAGGAAATGCAACCCTGCTAGAGATAAAATATGAAGCAAAAGAATATATTGTTATTATTATGGGGGTAGGAGTATGGAATGCCCGCGTCCACTCCATACAATAGTAGTCTGATTCCTACTCGAGAAACATTATTAACAAACAATTATTTTATCAAAAAATCAATTCAAAGCTATTGGTCAAAATTTATTTTTTTGATTAAATACCATTTTCCTTTTTAGATTTATGATGTTCTTATTATACGTTATTCACTCCATTGGTTCACTCCATTCTAATTAAGAGGTTTCCGTTGCTCTCTTTCCGCCGAATTCTTAAGGTATTGTGTGTTGAGAAGTCCCTAAGTAAAGAATATCGAAAGTGAAAAATTAAAAGTATCTTTCAATTTCGTTTTGAACAACTAACAACATTCGATGACATATACGTTTAAAAAACGCATAATTACCTATTTTATTGAAATTTTGAAAAAAAAAACCATTAAAAATAAACTTCTATGTAGTTTAAAAGAGCCATCGATTTATATTAGTGATATAAAATATATGTATCTGTTCTCGACAATCGCGAATATGAATATAAATATGAATATTCAGTTTTTGTTCAAATTTCTTTTTGATGATATTAGAATTTTTTTATCTTTTTACAGATCAAAAAACATAAGAGGTATACTGTTAACAATAATAGGAGTATTTAATACTGGTGGATCCGTATTGATGTATTGCGGTGGGTTATTTTCGTCATATACGGCAGCTACTTCTGGAGGTTTAGTTATCGCGTTAGCATTTACATTTTGTGTATATTTTATACCAGAATCCCCTATGTTTTTTGTCTTGAAAGGTATGTTTACATGTATGGTACTAATAATTCTTAAGTTATGTAATTTTATGTTATTATTCAGCCGGGGAATTAAAATACTATCGTCTTTTTGCTCTGGAAATACAAAGCGCGGCGTTGGTTTCTCAACACACAATACCACAAATTCGGCTGGAGAGTGGAAGTAGTGTTTAGACACTGCTATGTGGAAAAGTATGAATTACTGTGTAGCTAAATTTCTGATCTTAAATGTAAATTTCAATTTTTTAAGGTGACGATTCTTCCCTAAAACAAGTTTTAGGAGAACTAGGAAGATCTGATGACTTGGAAGAATTAATGGCATCTAAAAAAGAATATGAAAATTCGACATCTAAAAAGGATTGGCTAGAACTGTTCACGGATGGAAGTAACCGAAGATCATTAATTATACTTATTTTTGCTAACATTTTTCTTCAATGCAGTGGAATTGTTAGCATAGTATTATTTTCTGGAATAATAATTGATATGGCGGGAATATCACTTGATCCTAGTATAGCAATGATTATAATTTTATCCTGCCAGTTAGGTGGTAGTATGTTAGTGCCATTTTTTATTGAAAAATGTGGTAGACGATTCTTAATGATTGTGTCATGTATCATTTGCTCTTTTTGTATGGTAAATATTTTTACTTCTTTTATCCACCTCTGTTTCTAATTTTTCGCTCATTTTATGAGATATCGCATGTTATGAAATAGAACTCAATACTGCGTCTTGTATACCAGTGGGGCAATATGAAAATTACTTAAATATAATCGGTCTCCGATTACTTAAATAGATCCAGACTCATCTGACTATAACACCGCGTATTCTACCTATTTCATAACTTCGTTTTTTCATAGAGGTTATTAAATTATTCATAAAAATGTAAATATTTTTATTTTCAGCTAATTTTAGGATTCTATTTTTATTTAGACAGTAACAAATATCCGGGAATCAAAAGTACAAAATGGTTACCACTTGCAGTGCTTATTACATTTTTCTTTTCTTTTGATATAGGTAAGTTAAAAGAATTTATTAATAAAACAATTTTAAAAACCAACATCTTGATATTTTTATATTTTTTAATTACATCGAGTATTTTAAGTAGTTATCTATGGCGTTCTTTTATTGATGGTAAGTTACATTTGGTGACTTAATGTGCATGCATTCTATATGATACAATAAAACTGTTTTTATACGTTACTTCCATTACTACTAACTGCATAAATATTACCAAATATTTTATTTACTATACATTTTTTGTCGCATAGCAGGTTAGGGTTTGGCATTTTTTGAGTGTCGGAACTCAACATTACGCTTTGTCCACTAGAGATATTCTCACTTAATAGAATAATTATATTATTCCCCATCCCCATCCTCAAACATCAGCTATCTTTACAGTTAGACGCTGCCCCGCCGCGTAACGGCGGCTTCAAATACCTACTCCTAATTTATAACGTACTTTTCGACATCTAAAAGTATTTATTCTTTATTTTTAGGTCTTGGTATAATTCCAAGTACGTTGATAGGCGAAATGTTTAAAACTAATGTAAGGAGCAAGGGCTCTGCTGTGGCCATTACGAGTTCTTGGATAAGTGGGTTCATCGTATCAACTGCTTTTGGAACGTTGATGAATGTTGTTGGTGCATACATATTATTTTGGTTCTTTTCGTGTTCGTCAGCATTTGCGTTTATATTTACATTATTATTTATACCAGAAACGAAAGGCAAAAGTTTGTTAGAGATACAAAAATAAATAATATAGTAAGATGGAGTATTCTTGTCAATGTGCAGTTTAGCTATTATTACACCATTATACTTCTAGTGCACTATATATTATGCTGTAAGCCATTAGATGTTGGGTTATGTATATGTATGTACATATGTAGGGATGTAGGACTCTAATTTAAGCAATATAAAACTGAATATCTAATCTGTAGTGCCCACATTTCGTTTCAGCTGTTTATATATTTGAAAATAACAAACTATGTTAGTTCTCGTAAAGTTAATTGAAGATTGCAGATAACTAATATTTACCTTAAGTACTTATAACGTCTTAAATATTAATTATTTGTAAACTGACTCATAAAACTATAGACTAAGTAAGATGTATCACTAAGAAAAATTTTAGAACAATTAGAAAGTATGTAATGATATAAAAGAATGAATATAGTAAAAAAAAATGAATAAAACAACTAAACACGATTGACAAGATCTATTAAAAGACATACTGAATAAAAAAGCATTGATAGGCATAGCTCTCTTTGGGTTATTTTGAGATAAGCAATATTTTGTGACACCATCTGTTGTCAAGAGATTTGACATTAGAGCGGCGGTTCTCAACATCCAATGTGACTTGTAAGTATTGCATTATAGAAGAGAAAGGGAGATTTTATTCCAATAACACATCGATGGAGGGAATCAATTTCTGATAAAGGAAACTAAAGAATTTGGTAATCAAAATAAAGGGCCAGTGTCCTGCCCAAGTGGATAAGGTATGTTTTATGGCATGGAAAAAAAAAGAAAAATTTATTATTTCAAAAAGGACAGGCTAACTAATTTAAAAAGCAACTTCCCAAGCTAGCCACTGGTATAAAAAACTTTATTTCTTGATATTAAAGCTCTTACTTGATTTCTTATATCTTCCACCAATATATTGTTTGACCTTTCTTATCAAACTAGGTTAATATTGGTAAAAACTAATGATTTTTGCTTTCAAATATATACAGACATGACACTAGTCGTGGTGAGGAGCACAAAGTGTGACTCTAAATCCGACTAGTTGTAGGTTCGATCCCCATTCGAGGAGATTTACGCGCGGGATTTTTCCAAAAATGAGTGCTCTTTTTGTCAATCGAAATAATTATTAAAATTATCGTTGTATATTATCAAAATGCATATAGCGATAATTATTCAAACTTTGCAAACTTTTGATGCTTAGACGTTAAAAATCACAAATGCTATTAATCGACAGATGTATTCGTGCCAACCATCACGGTAGGGCCGCTTCTAAGTGTCAACTAGTGTGTAGAGTGGGTAAACTACCTGTAAACCATAGACAATACTGGTAAGTTTGTAGTATCATAGACTGAAATTACGAATGTCGTTAAACTAGCACTGTGTTTTATCCAATACATCATATTATTTGCCGAGGAGGAACATATCAAGGTAAACATATCATTTTAGTTTCCAAGGGTCTACGATGAGGAATAATTATATTTATTATCTCTGAAATTTACTTTTTTATTTCTTTTTTTTGAGCATTTTTTCATAGAAGTCTATCCCCAATATTGAAATTGGATCAATAATAATAAATAAATAAAAAAAAATTTTAAAATTACTATTGTATATGTAAAATATGCTTGTCGTCATCGCCTATAATTGCGGCGACACTTTGTTATTAATTGTATGATTTTTTTTCTGTTTAATTGTTAGTGTACGCTGCGTTGATGATTAAAATAAATAAATAAATAAATATTTTATTTTATTAAGCTTTACACATAGATATAATATGAGTATATTTTTTTTCTCTATAGCTATCTATTTAAGTTCTGTTTATGGTAGTGGAGCCAAAGCGGCGACTTTGGCACTTACTAAAGCGCGGCAGATAAGTGTACTGCGAGAATTCTTGTACTCTGTTAAGTGCTTCCACCAAATATGAGCCCCATGTATATGGCTGCCTGTACAGAATAAAGGATCAGATTAGTAAAAAAAATCATCATCTGAAATTCTCGAGCGTCAGATTAAGATAGATTAAGTTAAATATATGCTAAATCATGTATATTACAATAATCTGACATATTTGATACAGACGTAAAGAAAGAAGTTAGAGCTACAAAGTTGTAAAAAAAAACGTTCGACATTTTCAAGCGTGGCAATGTTTTTTTTTACTTTGAAGGGAATAATTCAAGGATTACGAAAAATATATAATCTGATGAATTCCACGAGCCAAAATAATGAAAATTTATCGATAAAGGTAAATACTGCCACGGGTTGCCTATATTCCTCTCTCCGTGTTCTATTACTCTTTCACTCATCGATGATAACAATTAAAAAAAACTCCAAAAATATATAAAATTATTTTATATAAATATTTTACTTCAAATATACACCTTTATTT
This sequence comes from Heliconius hewitsoni, assembly GCA_018230445.1. Lineage (NCBI taxonomy): Eukaryota > Metazoa > Arthropoda > Insecta > Lepidoptera > Nymphalidae > Heliconius > Heliconius hewitsoni. The sequence goes on along the minus strand of DWAN01001655.1, from coordinate 8,696 downwards.
ACATGCTATTTATTGAATTATTTAATTGATTACGATCAATGATTCAAAAAACAAATTTCATTTTAGGCTCTTAAGATAATCGTCAGATTGAGATAACACGTCTAGGTAGCGTCACATCCAAATCTTCAGATTTGAAGAAGAGCTCTTTTTCAGGTTCATTTAACATCCCCTTAGAAAATCTGACGCGCTCGATAATTTTTTTATTTCAATTTTAACTCTGACATACGACTATTTCCGTCATGGAAACAATCAGATTAATATACTTACTTTTTTAAGAAGATGTATTATATGACATTTTTTTCTTATTATCATCTAAGCTTCGCAATCCAATAGGTCTTTATGACGCTCCAGTAAATGCCGATTTAGCATCGTTGGCTCCCGTACTATTCTTATCTAAGATAGTAGAAGTATCTGTGACCTTATATATAACTGAGATGGTTCAATACTGTAGTACTTTCGAAACTGAAATAATTCAAAGTAAGTGTATGTTTTAAATATTTTATATTTTAGTTCATTTATTTCTTTGTTTAAAATATCTTAATATGAGGCCACTCGTGGCGCAGAGACACAATCGTGTAACTGTAAATGTTACAGGTTGTGCGTTCAATCCCCACTCGAGGAAATAAAATTAAATCAGCTTCACGCTGTATCCCGCACACGGCAGGGTAGGCCTCTGTCTAGGTTCCCTCTGGAACCTAGTGTTAAGCCACTCCGTTCCCCACTTTCTACCGAATTCTGGAGGCATTGCGTGTTCAGTGGCAGAAATCATCGCCGCGCTTAGCCTCGACACCAGAGCGAAGAAATGGAAATATAAATTTAAGTAAATATAATACTTGATATTTTAATTTAATTTTTTTGCTCTGGTGTCGAGTTCCGTCACTCAACACGCAATGCTTCCAGAATTCGACAGTCAATGAGGAACAGAGTGTCTTGACACTCAATAAAAATATATTAACCAAGTGAAGATCCAGCGATCAACAAAAAAAAATACATGCGCTAATTTAATTTTTTTAAGTATACATTAATATAAAAACCTACTTAATAAGATAAATGCTTGAAAAGATTATTATTTATTCAAATAAATTGAACTTTCTCAATAAAAGTTTTTTAAATTTCCATGGTGCCGTTATTAAAATTATAACAGGAACAGTTATATCAAAACTGCATCTAGATAAAAAGATAAATAACCTAGTGGTTCACTCCGCTCCCATTAAGATGCTTCTGCTCCGTAGGGAATTCGACAGAAAGTGTAAATTCTCGAGATATTGGGTGTGGAGTAGCGGCAATCAACGCTGCGCTTCCCGTCGTTACCAGAGCGATGAAATGAAAATATTTAATATTTAATCCTCCGAGTGGGAATCGAACTCACATCCGTCCGTCCCGTCGCATTAACAGTGGCATGCCAAATACCTAAACAAATAAATTCAAATTTAATACATAACATATATTTCTTACAATTTCAGAAATAAATAACAAAGTTAAAATAACTTTATAATGTTAATGAAAATAAGTGGAGTGCAACGACAATTTCTTATATCAATATGTTGTAAGTATTTTTTTTAAATATACTAGACTATTTAAAGCCAAGGTCAGAGCTCTTCTAGCGCGGCCTCCTAAGGCCCAGTGATGGTGTAGAGGCCAGTAGGACCAACAGCGTACTACTCAGTCAAAAAGCGAATAATTTTTAACAAAAAAAATCGACTTCTTCAATTTCAACTGGATCCTAGCAGAACCTTATTAAACTTTCACCAAACTGTCCTTGAATGGTATCCTTTCCAATAAAAAAAGAATAATCGAAATTGGTTAACGGTATCCATTTGTTGCGAACATTCCTCATGCATATTTAAGACATACGTGATTTTTTCATGGAAACCATTGTCAGAAATGGACTAAATTAATGGACCACTCGGGAATCACTAGCTTTCAAATAAAAAAAGAATAATCAAAATCGGCTTGATAACCTCGTTTTCGTACAGAAGTCGGTTAAAAAATTAAAACATTTATTTCATCTTTTTTTAATAGGTTTTGCCCGTATGTTCGCAATACAAATCTGTGATTTTAATGTTTATATATTTTATCTTTAAGTTTAAATCACATTTAATATAGCCCAACGTGTTAATTTTTTTATCCGCTTCACGCTTCCAGCACGTCTGGCAGAAGGTGGAACAGAACTGGAAACCTAGTGTTGAGGCACTCACTTCCCATTAAGAATCTTCGTTCCTCATTTTGCGCCGAATTCGTAAGGCACTACGTGCGAGTGGCGGAAAACAACGCCACGCTTTACCTCGTCAGCAGAGTGAGAAAATGAAAATAATAAATATGTCCCCGAGTGGGAATGGAACCCAGAACTTGACAGTCGCACACTTATACCACTGAGTCACGACAGCCTCTTTGTGTGATTAGTTTTATTATGTTATGATAATATGTATGCATTCATATTTTTATTATGTTTAGTTAGGATTTTTACACTATTTACATATTTTTATCTGTACTCACTCTACGTCAATCTCTGCCGTAAATTTTCCGCATTTTAGAATGTTGAGTCACTCTGCCAATTCAATAAATTACATTCTCAGGAAACTCTTCTTGGATGAAATATCACTGAAGATACCTATTTTGTCGACGTCCAATTTCGTAATTATTTGGAGGGTAAAACTAAATTAGCTTTCAAAAATAGTACTATACAGAGCAAAGCGCTTCTTTACGCATGCTCTTATTATATAAAGACAAGTCTGCCCACTACATATGGGATACTGCCCTCATTTTTGGGCTGCCTCACCTCAGTATATCAAGATTCCTTCCATTTTATCAGTTTCTAACATAGGCAGTTAGCCTGGGTATCTCGAAAATATTAAACAATTTGGATAGCATTAAGCGAGTCAAGAAGACCTTTTCTTTTCGTTTATTTAATATTATAATTTCATGGGAATCTCAGTCTTCAGTAGCGAATATCTACCAATACGAATCAGACAACACTTAGGGCACAGTCACCATTCCAACTAAGTACAAGCGCTATGACTTAAGCTGCCAAAGCATCTAGTGAATATTCAACACTATCAATAAATGGATGTAAGTTTGACATTGATACGCCAAAAAAATATATATTAGAAAGATAACTCGCTAGATACGATATGAAAGTTATTGGTCAATCATGGTAAAGCACATCTATCTAATGGAGTTAAAGAATATTTTTATTTAAATTATTTTTTGATTGTTTTATTAGGCACCTGAAACTTAGAACAGTTTTAAAATATCTGCAATTATCGGAAGCTACGACTTTCTAATGGCGAAGTATTTTGAGACAACTGCAGTATTTTAGTGGCAATCATGCCTACATGTATTGTATTGATGGATTTAGTTATATATGATCAAAAAGAATAGTAATAACTCATTATATATATAAAATTGTTTAAGGATATCAGTACATGACATGATAAGTAATTAACATGTCCCAAGAAAAAACGAATGTATGGCAATTGACTCAGTTTGTTAGTTATTTCGAGCGGACTAGAAAAATACATCTACCATATTTAGAAAAATAATAAACATATTGAAAGTGAGCTTATACTAAATAGTATATTATTTTATAATAATTAACTATTCCAAATTTGAAGAAGGTAGCTTCTTTATTAAAAATGCTCTCCTTAAAACTAGTGATTTTGTAGATAGCCGTTTGTCCTTTGCTGCCGTCGATATTAGGTGAAAAAAATACTCCTGCTTTAATTCATAGTCAAAATATTATAAGCGTGAAGAATTTAAATGTGTAACTATCACGTGCATTTAGGAAGACAAGTCATACATAATTTTACAACATGCTCTATAAGGATATATATCTTGTATTATTGGCTAAGCGTTATAGCTTTGTCAATAAAGCAAATCAACAATATCGCAAATACGACGATAATAAATATAAATCTCGTTTTATCCGCTTAAAGAGGTTTTGTATTGTTGTTTTAGACATTATTGTAAAATAATCTAATAATGAAATTGAATGTTTCATCATTAAACATTTTTATGTATTCGTTTGTCATTTGGTGCAAAATTGAAGTATTTGCACTTTTTGAAAAACTACTATATATAGTGTTTCTACTTACAATGATTTAACTTATTATGTCTTTTAAAATAAAATGACAAAGCCATATTTTATCATCTTTATTTTAACTCATTTTACCCTTTATTTTTATATTCATTAAGTTTTTCTTTCCAAAATATATATAGTAACATGTAACTAAAATATTTTTTTTACGTTTCACATATTTAAATTTTGGCAGTAAATAAACTAGATTGAGGACGATTCGATCAACACTTGGGAGAAAAAATAAAATCATTTGCCAACTGTGGGAAAACAAAGTGCATTGTCTGTCACTAATACAAACAGAATATTTCAAATTCATGAAATTAGTATTGTCACCAAATTTTCTCTGCTCACCATGCTACGCGAGAAAGAAAACTAGAAGCTATTTCATTACTAAAAATTTTATAGGTTACATTGGGCAGTCAATTAGTGGTTTTACTATAAGTTGGTCGGGACCCATGCTGCCAAAATTTCAAGATCCAAGCCAATCGCCGCTGTCAATAGAGTTATCTGACTCCCAGCTGTCACTTATTGCTTCATTTATGTATCTAGGAGGTATACCTGGTAAGAAATTGTAATATTTTGTATTAATATTTTTATCGTAAGATGGAAATTACTATTTAACTTAACATTTTTTTTTATTTAAGATATCAAAAGGATCACAAAACAGATTTACAATCATATAATAATATGGCTACTATGGTTTTATTATAATTTACTATGGTTTTATTATCTATGATTAAATATATGGCATAAACATAATGCATTCTTCGCCTAGTGATCATTCTCATAATCATTGCTATTTCTGTCTTATATAAGATCTCATTACTGCTTTCACAGAATGGATGTGTTATATTAATGATAGAAGCTTAAAATTCATTGATCTTGTTATGTTTCAGCTCCATACGTAATGGGATTTCTGTCCAACGTGATAGGGAGAAAATTATGTTTAATAATAGGAGGATTTATGTTATCAATATCATATCTTATTTTAATCTTTGCAAAAAATTTAGCAACCGTATATTTTTGCAGAGTCGTATGTACTTTTGCAGCAGCTAGTGTTGCAGTGACTAATTTGGTGTACATAGGAGAAATTGCGTTGGTATATTTTTATTTGTTATATATAGTTAGTAAAAAACCAGGAAAAAATTCAATGTTATAAACAGACTAAATACAACAACATTTTTTTTTGGCAATTTAAAAAATGCGGATGTTCGATACTTTTCAAGCTTTGTTTGACAATACTATAACTATTGTATTTGTATGTGAAATCTTACAAGCTCAATTTGACCTACATCCCAGCGTCCGATTGAGCTGTAATTATGCTAGCAATTATGATTATGACTTTAGTTCTGATGACAATGAAATTGCTTATAATTAATGTTGTTGTTATTCTAAAATGGCCTACAGTAAAATCGATAGATTTTTAAAATACCTTACTCCATAAATAAAAATCTAGAAAGCTTGTTTTTAAAAAGTTGTTATTTGAATACTGTAAATAATATTCCGAAATGTAATGAAAATTTATCAACATTTAGGTACGTTAGCAGTTTAATACTAAATAGCAGGGTGAGGCTTAATACTAAATACCTGGGGAAGTCACTCTGTTCTTCAATTTTCACCCAAATACACGACATAGCGTATTGAGCGGCGAAACAAGAAGCGGTACTTACTTTAACCAGAGCGGGGAAATGTAGTTAAATTAAATATAATTATGTTTTTAATGTTTTTTTTAAATATATGTATAATTTGTAGGTCAAAGAACATTAGAGGTGTACTTTTAGGAACTTTAGGAATATTTAATACAGCTGGATCCTTGCTGGTGTATACTGGTGGGATGTTCTTATCTTACAAAGATGCAACGTCCATAGGTTTTTTTGGAGGATTAATCTGTACGTTTTGTGCCTTTTTCATACCAGAATCTCCTTTATTCTATGTATTAAAAAGTAAGTTTATACATTTTTTTATATATCTGATAATAGATAAAAGGTATTATAAGAGAAATAAATATATTGTGATCTTACTATAATATTTTTGGTTATTATAATTTGGTCGTGGTTTGATTCCCACTCGGGAGAATGCAATATTTAGTATTCTTATTAACGAGGAAAAGCGCGGCATTGAGTTTCGACGAAACGCAGTGCTTCGAGAATTCGGCGGAAATCGGGTAAAGAATCAATCTTAATGGAGGATAGAGTGTGATGCTATGTGTATGGTGGGATTGGTAAGGAATCATCCACTATGAGCTTTTGCCACCGGGTAAAACTATCGATTCTGAACTCTACTCTCAGCAGCTGATGAGGTTAAGCTATTGTGAGAAATCGGCCGGAGCTGGTGAATGGGAAGGGCGTGGTTTTCCACCATGACAACGCCAGACTACATTCATCTATAGCCACGCAGCAAAAACTGAGAGAGCTTGGCTGGGATGTATTGATGCATCCTCCGTATAGCCCTGACCTTGCTCCATTCGATTTTCACCCGTTGTGGTCATTGCAGAACTCTTTAGGAAGCATAAAGCTAACCTCAAAGGAACACTCAGATCAGTCAGATCTGAGTGTTCTTTTGATCAGATTGATTGGGTCAGATGTTTTAATCAAAATCTCAAAACTTCTACACGAATGGAATCATGGCACTGCCCATAAGATGACAAGAAGTCATCTATCAAAACGGCATACATATTATAAAAAAATATACCAAAAAAAAAAAAAAAATTCTTTGTATGAACAATACGAAAATGCTCTAGCCCCGACTTTATATAATTATTTTTGTATAATTTTTAGACGATGACACGTCATTAAAAAAAGTTTTAAAAGATCTAGATAGATCTGAAGATGTAGACGAATTGATTGCATCAAAAAAGGAATACCAAAGCTCTACAAATACTAAAGACTGGAAGGATTTATTTACAGACAGAAGTAACAGAAGAGCTTTAATAGTGCTTATTTGTGCGAATATATTTTTACAGTGTAGTGGTATCGTTACAATTGTACTATTCTCTGGAAGAATTTTTGAAATGGCTGGATCATCTATAGATCCTAATTTATCAATGATTGTTATATTATGCTGCCAGTTGTCTGGCAGCATGTTGGTACCATTTATCATCGAAAAGTGTGGAAGGAAGCGTCTGATGATGATATCTTGTATATTTTGCTCTTTGAGTATGGTAAGTGTGATACTTTTTAATTTTTGATTTACTTCCTCTGTTGTTTGAGAATGTAGTACTGTGTTGAGGATCACTATCTCATAAACAGTATTCTTATCAGAAGTGGAAATATTTTCACATGAGTTAGAGTCTACGATGCATGACATACGTTAAAAATATTTTTTTTATGATAGATTATAATATCGGCATACGTATTTAAATAACACTTTTTTCTTGACTTTTCAGTTTATTTTGGGTCTTTTCTTTTATTTCGACTTTATAGAATACTCTGGAATTAACAATATCAAATGGTTGCCACTTGTTATTCTTATTGTATTCTTCTTCGCTTTTGATATAGGTGAGTAGAATTTCATAAATATAACTTAAGTAAGTAGGTATTATGTATCGTAGATTATCTACCACCATCTGCATTACGGGAGTTACGTTATAAAAGAATATGGAATACAGCGTAATCGGACGTCGTAACGGAAACCCTAATATTTAGAGTAGAGAAAACCTAGAGTTAAGATACTCTGTTCTCCGCTTTAGGCATAATATCGCAATATTGTGGTGCCAATTCTGTAACCAACGCCGTATTTCATTTGCAAAATGAAAGTAATTTCTAGCAAAAGAAACTGAATATGATTTCTTCCCCGATTCATTCAACTTGATCACGGTCCCACTTCGTCGCGATAGCCGCGAAAATATTTTCTTCCACCTTTTAGTAATTTAAATACAATTTGTGGTCACAAATTATTAATAATTTTATCCATTTTACTTCTAGGCTTAGGCATAATCCCAACAACTTTAATTGGTGAAATGTTCAAAAGTAATGTAAGAAGTAAAGGATCTGCCGTAGTACTGACCTCGTCGTGGCTATGTGGATTTTTTGTATCCACAGCATTTGGAGTTTTAATGAATATTGTTGGTGCTCATATATTATTCTGGTTCTTCTCATGCTCGTCGGCTTTTGCGTGTATATTTGCTCTGCTATTCATACCAGAGACGAAAGGAAAGAGTTTGTTAGAAATACAAAAAGTAAATTAAATAAATAAAAAACAACTTTTACTTTATTTATGTTATTAACGTTTAATTTACAAGACGCTGTTGTCAGTATATTGGTCAGTTTCTATCCACTGTCCATTTTTTTTTATATCTAGAAGCGTGGTATCGCGTGCAGCCAATTTAAGTAACCAGAACTGGCGAGCACTACCGTGTGTTATTTTACACATTACATTTAAAGTCACACAAGAACTATGCCTCTTAAACCTGTCAACGTTGCCCATATATTGAAACCCTCGAGCTTCATACGTGTATCGAATTTCATAAACACAGCTCAAACGGTTATTCAGATAATCACGTCAAAAATATATATACATATATATATGTATATATATATGTACATATATATATACATATATATACATATATATATGTATATATATATGTATATATATATATATATATATATATATATAT
>DWAN01001654.1:0-17144 GCA_018230445.1 Heliconius hewitsoni | reverse complement strand
AAATGGAAATATAAATTTAAGTAAATATTTCATCTCCTCGAGTGGGGATCGAAGCAATCGGTCGGTTCACACAAGTGTCTCAATTCTTAACACTAGGTTCCTTACCCTGCTAGGAAGATTGAGAAGGAATCATAAAATATTCTCTCCCTGTTTTCATGTAAATGTTCCTTTTGAGGAATCATTATGGAATTAAAATATATTTCACCATATTAAAAATGTCGTTACACATTGCCAGATATTAATTGTAGGTTGTATAAAACAAAAAATGTTTCGGCTCTCTCTTTATTAAGCATATAAAGTCAATTTATAAAAAATATTATACAGCCAGACAAAACCAACGCAGACTACTATAGTTTTATTATATAAAGCTACATATAATATAGATGCATTAATTAGCAAACGATATTGCCTTTCATCGTAGATCAGACAAACCATAAATAACTTATTTTCAACGAATTTAAATAGTAATTGGCGTATTTCTCGCCTTACTTCACTTAAATCAACAATACAGTGGGTTTTCAACAGTTTCCACTGCAATTTGTCGAAGAGTTTTATAACTGAAGATATCGTGTTGTTCTCGTATAGTGTTAATTAAAAACTCAAACATCAAGTGGAATCATAAAATATTTTAATAGTTTTTATCTCCATTAAGCTATTGTTATCAGTGGGACGGCGCGGGATATGGGATTTTCTGGCCATAAAACACAATGTTTGATTCGATTCCCACAATATATAAGCAAAACATAGCCGGCGTTTAGTTCCGCCAATCTGTCTTGATAATTGAGTAGAAAATTGGGAGTGAAATGTCTTTCCTCGGCCTACCCTAGCAGAATTTTGGGGATGTTTGAGTGTTATTTCAAAATGTTAAAAACAAATAAAACTTTTATAAGCTGTAAGGCTTTTTATTTCACATTATTGTTGTGTTGAAATGACAAAGTTGTTGTTAACATTGTTAACAACTCTAAATCATTTTCTTAACATTATGCAAAACGCTCAGTGCATTTTATAAAGTAATTTCCTTTCCTTTCCTATAACTCAGAACCCATATTTTACATATTTTCATAATAATCCTTCATTTATGCTTCGAAGCAACTTCGACGAAGCGAGCAATAAAAGTAAGTTACAACTTTTATTATTTCTAAACGTAATTTATTTTCATTTTGACCGTCTTCACATCTTTTATATAAGTTTAACTACTTATTTTAACTACTTTTTAATAAGGCTATGATCATAATTTCTTCAGTTTTTATAACGTCTTGTATTGTATCTTTCTTTAAGAAAATATAGTAATTGAAATTGAATAAGTTCATTTTAGGGTTCCGTTTTTCAAATAAATATACGGAACCTTTACAGGACTATTTTGTCCATCCGTCTGTCCATCATGAACTTTTATGTCAAATTGAAATTAATATCAAATATCCAAGTCTACTACCCTTCGATGTATAAAATATATATTTTAATATTTTTAAAGTGTATAATATTTCACACCTAGGAAAGAAAAATATTTTTTAGTAAACATATTTTTTTTTTGGAAACCGTCTAAGCGCTCTGACCAAGCCACACGTTCTCATCGGGCTTCTTTAAAACTTTTACATGCTTGTTACAATATATTATTATTACTTGTTATTAAGAAAACAATGTTTTTGATTTTGTTCACTGGAATCTTATAGTGTATTTTGTATGAAATTCACAAATTCGTGTACTTCCTTTGGACCTACAATTATGAAATTCAGCAAGAAATGAGATATTACAATACAAATATAGGAAGAAAAAAAAAATTCTAGTATGTCACAGGTATCGTAAGTCCTTAAGGTCGCTGCAGCTTCACGCTGTATTCCCCGCGCAGCACACCGCCGAAACACCGCTGCAGGTAGGCCATTCCACAATTCCGTGGCGCGTGGAAGGAAGTTCCTACGAAACCTACCTAGTTTACAGTCACATTTTGTGCCCCAGACATTTTAAATAAATAAACTTAAAAATAGGAGCGCCTTCGAAGCGCAGTCGCCTTTGACTGATAACACGATCGCATTGGGATATCGAGTCTGTTTTAAACATATAAAAAAATATACATTTTTTCAATCTGGTAGCCAAAATGAAACGTTAAGTTCCACCACTCAACTCATCTTATCTAGAAAATTGGATGAATAGTGGGGAGCGGAGTGTCTTATCTCTACGTTTTTTCTGACAACTACGAATGAATTTAATTTCTTAACACATAAAAAGTTAAAACACAGAAACCATAGAAAAATATATCACAAAATGGTTAAAACAGTTTAGATTTTCAGAATCATAGCCGACCGACACCGAGCTCGGGCAGGGTAATTACAAATTGCATTTATTTACATCACAATGCCGTGCAGCGGAACAGTTAACAAGCAGTATCTTCACACCGCGCCCGCCCGCCCCAGCACACACCCACCCGCACCCGCCACGCAGCCCTCGTAAATTAAGAGCTAATCAGCTTATTGCCGACTAATATAGTTCAAATTAACTTATCATGTGTTTTAGCCTCTTTATAAAAAGTGTTTAGAGATTTTGCTTAAATATTTGATATTTGATTTCGCATTTGTTCTATTATAATTTGTGTTTCGTCAGCTATAATATTGTTGTAAATTTTGATTTCGGCTGTTTTAAAGTGCTTTTTTTTCATGTCAATTAAATTTTTCTCGTTCATAAATCAATTTTTTTTTCACGCATTACGAACTTAATCAAACTCTTTTGGATTTACGCTGTATTCTGTATAAAGCAGCAGAAGGAACCTGGAAACCAGTGTTAAGATACTTCGACCCTTAGGATCTGCACAATTTTCTAGAATATATCTCGTTACCAGACCAAATAGAAAGCAATAATTCATTTCCACGAGTGCACGAGCAAGTTTACCGTACTATCAAATATCTTTTATTTACTATCAAATATCTTTTATTTATTTTCTTTCCGTGAAAAATTATATTGATGTAATATATAGGCTTATATAACTAATGAGATGGAAAGAACGTATAATTTAACTGTAGACCCACTACCGTCGCGTGCAGACACTTTAAAGCTGCATTCTCAGGATATTAATTTCAATTAACGTAACTTACTGTATTGTCTTGTAGTTGAGAATTGTGTGACTGTGAATTTTACTTATTGTGAACTCGATTCCTGATAATATACAAAGTATGGTACACCTGTTCATCGAGTTACCCACACAATTTTTTTTGGGCGTTTACTATAGCCCTTCGTCTATAAGCATCAATTTTTTATCTTTAGAAAACTTCTCTTGTATAGATGTTCTATTTTCATGGGAGAATTTATGAGCCATAAGATCGCCTTTTGTACCTTGCAAATCTCTGTACCTGTGTTATATTAAATGTTTAGTATACAAATAAAGTTATGAAATAAAATAGGTTTTTTGTTATCCGAATATCCCACTTATATCCTAAAGAAAATACAAAATACACGAAAAATAAAACTATTAATGACAACACAACAGTACCATATTATAAACAAGAGTATCACAGTTTCAGGTATAGCGTTCCGGAAGTAGTACACGTTGGCGGCACATCGGAAGGCGTCTTGCCACGCACCGCTTGTAAATTCCACCTAATCGCTTTATAGCGGACTGATGCAGCTAAATGTCCTTCCTGCTGCTATCTAATAAAACGTGCTCGGGAATAGCTTTCGGCAAGAACTAAATGAGTTAGGTAACGACTATTATGTTGGGGTTATATGGATTTTATAATTATGGTGAATATTATAGATAGTTTTAATTTTTAGCAGTATAGGTTATTTTTTTATGTCAATTGTTTTACTTGTTTAGTGACAATTACACTTTCTTACACATAACGGGGTTGGCAGAGGGTCTAGTAGTAAAATATTCCATTTCCTAATTTCTGCCCGATTTCATGTTAAATGGTAGATGGAACTCAATATCACACTTAGTCTAATAAAGCGAAGTAGTATTATTAAGTACAATAATCATTCTTCTAAGTACGGATATAACCCAGAACTATCGTGCTTACAGTCAGGCGCAGTCTCACTTTGCCACGACGGCTTCTACTGAAATATTTTTTTATATTTTTTACCTTAAAATGTATCATATATACATTGCGAGTTGATTAGCAGAATCCATAGAGTGAGGCAATCAAAAAAAATGTAATGGGAATCGACCCCACAACCATCCATCGCGAGTACAGTTACAATGTTTTACTTGATAGTTACTATACAAAACATTCCACGTTCCACACATATCAGAGACAATGTTACGTGTTATTCATATCATTTTCTAAACATATAATAAGGCCACGATGTAGAGTTCCTTTTCAGTCTAGCACATACCAGTCGATATGTATTTTCTTTTCTTTAATGCGTCTACTGCATAGAGCATGGTGAACAGAAGTGAAACTAGTGTTGAGGCATTCCAATTGTCATGCATACAACACAGTCTATGTATTTAGGCTTCTGTATCAAAAAGGGAAATATATATATATTCCTTAAAGAATTACATTGTGTCCGTCTGTCCGTCAAGACTATTTATCGCGTGGAGGTTACTTAGAGCTTACTGTACTGTAGGTTCACTGTTCGTACCAAATATCATGACGAACTTAAGATATCGAAAAATCCCAAATATGGAAATTTGAGAGATATTAAATGGAAAATTATCATTATATATCTATTATTGATAGTTCATTTTCTGTAAAATAAGTGTATGTAAACCTGCCTGTAAACTTTAGTTTGACTCTATCCGCCGCGTAATTAAGATCTATTTAATATTTCCCGTAGATCTAATTGTGAAACTTAAAAAAAAAACATCTGAAAATGGAAAATTATATTCAGATAAAAACTATTACAAAGTTATAATTATATATTTCATACAAAATGATTGCATACGCCCTTAAACTTAAGTTTGTTAACTTTTACAAGTTGTACCTTTTTAACCTACCATCCTGACATTGGTACGAAAACTTCGGAGGGCGAGTGCGAGCACTTGACTAGTTTTCTTGCTTAATTTCAAGACTTTTGTTGACTTTGAAATAAGTGGAGAAACTGTGAATCGCATTGTTTCGGGAAACAATGTTCTTTGCTGTGAGTGTGGACGTGGACTGAATCTACATCCATCAAGTTTGTATTAAATTATAAACAATATATCAGTGTCCCCATATTGACGTCATTATTATTATCAAACGTTATTAGTCTGCAATGTCCAATAGTATTCCAATACTATATATGTGTATGGATATGCGCTTATGGCTTTCATCTGTTTACATGCGATATTAATACCTCTAATCTCCACTGATTTGGACAATCCAAACCAAGTTAGCAATCACGTGGCTGGTAGCTAGGAAGACAATTTAATACTAGTAATACAAATGGAGGTATGACACAACAAAACTAGTACTAGAAGTAAAATTTATATGTACATATTGATATATTAAGTAGATATTATAAGTGATTTTAAATGTATTTTGTTGTATTTGGGACTATTATACCATAGGTTATGGCACATTGAGAATACGTCAAACAACACATTGGTTATTAGTTCGACCCCTAATAGCAGAAATGCATTTTTTTATGTTTTGCCTTCCAACTTTCAAAAAAATATACAACACAATTAATTTTTCTGGTTCCGCACCTACACACAATACTTAAATGCCATTCAATACTTTAAACTAACGCAGATTTCAACATATAGGAGCGTGTGATTGTGACCACAATCAACGGTGCGTAGCGGCTATCCATGTTAAATGAGCAGCAATTAACCTACCTGGCTCTCCTGATCTAATGTGTTGATACAATGTAAACCAGCTCAGCTTTAGCTTTGATTACTGCGATTGTACCAATGTACGATCAAGATGGACAACAATTTATTGTTCAAACTAAAAACATCAGTATTCAAATAGATTTTTGAATGTACATTAAGCTAGCACTACCTAGAATGGCAGTTCTATACAGAAGAACTGACAATAAGCTATTCAGTCGGTTTTTTCAATATAAAAATTAAAATTGTAATACTTTACAATAATATTTTGATGGATTGCTAATCCTGCATAAACATCAAAGAATCTTGTTTTCAAACTATTTTATAATCTTTAAGTAGGTAATAAAGACTCGTTCGAAGAAAATCTCGTTCAAATGACTTTTCTTGTTAAGTATTAAATAGTATTAGCAACATAGAAGCATTATATTTGCAATTGTATAAGTTTTACTTTAATATATTGAAAGAATGTGTGTGTTAATAATTTAATTTTTTATTTTATTAATGACACTGAATTTATAAATTGTGAATAAGAAAAATCTTTATTTTATATACTGTACAAATTGAAAATGTAAAAAGTATTTCAATTGATAATTTTAAATACATATAAATTGTTGGAATAATAAGCGAGTTCAATATTATAATTGGAAATGGACGCTGTTCGTTTTATTAATAGAATATTGAAACCACAACGTTTCAGCTTACTAAGCATTTTTTTAAATTTCTAATTTTAAAAGTTAGAGGGAAAGGGTAATTGCACTGAGGGTTTCGTACCGACTTCTAGAATGCAGGTCAACGGGAAGTACAAGATATAAAAAAATTTAAACTTCACTTTGAGATTTTCTTTTACTTATAAGTTTGCAATTGTTTTATTTGTCTTGCGCTGTCTTAAAAGCTGTTTTTTTGAGCTCCAAGAAATCATTGAAATGATTATTGAACAATTATTTGAGCTTAACACGACCACGCAATGTCGAGATAAATAAACGGTGTTGATGACAGATAGATGGACCAAAAAGTGATCCCATAAGAGTATTCTTTTCATGTACGGAGTCCTAAAAAGAGTAAACATTTTTTTGAATAAAGCGTTAAAAATTGTATAGCGTTTTAAGGAGTCTACCTACAATACCCCTCTGCCTACTAAGTTCCAGCTGTGGTTTCTTAATAGTTTCTGCATAAAGTGACTGTGGCATACGGACGGACAAACGGATAGACAGACAGCTTTATGCTATTCGACTACGAAAGTATTATTGGACTTGGCAAGGTATAAAAGGAAACGTACTATTAAATGCTAAAAGAATATAATGAAAATCATGAAAACACTTTCAACAATCTAAATAAAATAATTTTCATAAACATCAAACGCTAATAGAGATTCATAAACCTTTAGTACCCAATTTCCTCAAAGTAAAGACAAAATGTTTATATATAAGGCAACATTCGGCAATGAAAGTTAATGTGTCAGTGAGGATCTCGTAAATATCTAGGGTACCTAAGCAATATAGTAACGAATAAAATATTATATGGAAATTGATGGTGGCCCAGATTTCTGGATTTTAGGTAAAAATAATATCAGGATCGTAATGTACGATAATGAAATGTGATAAAAATCCGATATTATTACAGATTCTCTGAACACGTTCAGATATTTGGCTCAACTAAAAAGGTTGTTGAAGAATTTGAAAAGTATTATAGGTAAGCTTGTTTTTATTTTGAACTTATAAATATAATTTAATTATATCTTATAAAACTTAAAAGTTTTAATATGAAATATTTTTATTATTATTATTTGTTTTTATTACTTAACCTTGAATAACATGGATATCCAGCACTTACCACGGCTGATCAATTATTTTACCCGACATTAGTTTTCCCATACACAGCAGGGAATCTAATGTTAAGACACTCCGCTCCCCACTTTTCACTAATTTCTGGAGTCATTGCGTGTTGAGTGGCGGAACTCAACGCCGCGCTTTCCCCTTGACACCAGAGCGAAGATATGAAAATATAAATGTATATAACTTTCATCTCCTCGAGTGGGGATCGAACCCATAACCAGTCAATTTTCAGGCACACTTTGTGCCCCTGCGTCATGACTGGCCTCAAGTTTAGTAGTTTCATTATAAAATAAAAAAATATATATCACAATTTTTCTACTCCTTTTATTGAAGCCATTAGACCGACAGAATGGCGACAAAATAAATTATATAGAAATAACTACTTTCTACCCAAAGTAACGTATAATTGAATATCATTTTATAAAACCATTTGATCACGTAGGTCCATATAAATAACCGTTTCATCACATAATAAAATTTCATTAGAATAGGATCGATGACGTGACCCTGAATGTCAACTTTAATCGAGCTATCTAATAAAAGTGTTAAAAATGATCATAACCCTAACGCAATACCTTAAATGATGTTAAATATATTTTTTCACCTTTGATTTTTTTTATCCTTCTCATATAGGAGTAAGGTTTACTTTGCATTGCCGGGACGTCTCGTTGCTCACATATAGGACTGAGAGGATCGGTCGACTGAGTAATATTTTATTCATGAGGCGAATTGGTGTTTGTCTAAATTTGACATACTATAGTTCAAGCGGGATTGAAATCGTGCCAGAAAAGTTGGTTGCCCCTAGTTGGCTACACGTTATGCGTATCTGTTGTTTTGATGCCACGCTTGAGACATAGCAATGAATATTATGTCACCGCCTATTTGTGGAGTATTTTTTGTATGGAAATATTTTAAGCGTTGCAGAAATTATACATGAATCCGACACTTATTTTTAACGTCTATAAACAATATTATCACATTTTTTGAAAGTTTGTATAAACTATGTTTTTATTTATTTTTTGAATAGCGGTTTAATTTGAGAGCGTACACAATATAAATATAAATTTAAATATAAAAACAAATTCTCTATAGCATTTCAAGTAAATGTTCAACATCTAAAACAAACATCTGAAACAAATAGATGTAGAATTTCGCAAGCTTTTACGCCACAATGAGTCCCACATCGAGAAATGTTGTTTTTCTACCATTACCATAGTACCCATCAAATGGAACAGTGTAAGTTATTCCGATCGAGCCTTCAGATGAGATTGACGCGCATCTCTTTATATATCACCGCCGCGAATGTTTGCGCCGTTATTGCTCCTCTAGTGCGACGAAAGTGAATTTTGATGCGGCATTTTTATGTGTTTTAGACAAACGTTTACAGGATCCCTTTGTTTTCCGTTCTTTGTCTCCAACTGATATTGCCTATTCCGTTTTTTTTTGCTTACCACATATAGCAGTAAAACCAGCCAATATTTTATTGGAGTTGTGTGCAATGGAAAGGAAATATAACTATTTGCTTCTGATAGTGTTGTTTTTTGTGAAATTTTGTTAATATTTAACAAAAAAAAACATGTTTTGCATAAGAAGAGGACCTACGGCTATGATAACATGTGACTAAAACATGTGTAACTAAGAAATTTGTATAAGACTTACTTTGAGAGTTGAGCCTGATAGACACGATGGTAGCGGATATGATTTCCACAGGGCTATTGTAATTGTCTGGCAAGTCATAGTATACTGTTGGCATCTACGACTAATTATGTAATATCTAAAAATTGAAAAGAAAGTGAAAAAAAAAGTCTTTCAACATAAGTTTCCATTTATGTGTGTATTTGTGTATGTTACATGCAGGAAGTGCATGACGATAAATAATATAAAACGTAATTTATTTACAACCAACTCTCTCGTTAGTAAGTGAAAAACAGACAACGCACAGCCGAAAGTATGCGCAGTAGAACGCTGAAATATGGGATGTAGGTTCCTTCCAAAGAATTTTCGATGTCCTAAATTTCGATGCACCGGCAAGAATCGAGATTTTAAGTTTTATAGTTCACGTAAACAAAAACTAGTTATTTTAAAAAACACATTATTTAAGTTGTATAATTCAATTCAAGTGTAGCAAAAAATAAATAAAAGTGATACCTACAGGAAACGGAAATACGCAAAACGGACATCGAACTTATTCTTGCCAATAACGGGAATAGAATACAATATTGAAGCCCGACATTGCAAAGAATAGTCTGGAACGTTTAATAAATATTAAATTAATCCTTTAGACAAAGGCATCTGGTAATTCAGAGATTGTAAGTGTCAGTAAATGGGTCAAGTTTCAAAGGCCTAGTGTCGAGGGGACTTGCTGCATTCGAATGCAAGACAATTTGTCTTCATCGTGGAGTTGACGTTATTGGATGTCAGTTTGGTGACGATTTGGGTTCATTTTTTGCACAACTTGTGTATGTTTTTGTGGTAATCAGAGCGGATCAAAATGTGGTAGAAAAAATATTTTTTTGTTAAAATATTGAATAAAAAAAATCTATATTATGTACTGTTTTTTTTTATGTCCATCAATATTTATGTAGTAATATCGTTATAATGTATAATTTAAAAATCAATTAAGTGCGAATCCGACTCGCCCACTGAGACTTCCGTACGAATTTCAATATAGTATCAGGATGGTAGGTTAAAGCGAAGTATACTGTAGATCTTATTAAAGTCAACAAACTTAAGTCTGAGGGCATATGCACTGATTTTGTATGAAATTAAGTACAAATATAAGTTTGTAGTACGAACTACAAATATTACGGTTTTTTCACGTTCACGTTCCCTTTTTTAGGTACAGAAGCCTAAAAAATATTATAAACGTATTTTATTTAATCCTACAACAATAATGTTTTTACTATTAAAGTACTAGTTTAAAGATTTCGTGTTCAAATCCGAGCAAATTGCACCTTAAATTTCAACAACGACCTAAAATAAATTCTTCAACGCTATTTTTTAATATAGACTAAAGCAAAGATTTTATTGTGCCCATTTCTTAGACAATGTTTAATTCTTTTTACAGATATATAACACGATTTTATATGACTATTGTGTCATCTTCATGAAAATATACGAAAAGAGCGATACGAACTGAATCAATGAACTTTGTATAGGTTGAAGACCCGAAGAAGTGCTTTTTGCTAAGTCAACCCTCTGTGGATATTCCTTTCTATTATTTTCATAAAATGAACCATATCTTATTACCTTGAGTTCCGCCACACACAAGTGGGGAACTGGAAGTGTAACAGTACCCTGCTGGGATACAGCGTGAAGCTGAGTTATTTTTATTTTTATTTTATTACCAGCCTCTCTTTCTGGTAAAATACAAGCGAATAACCTACACATAATTACTCACTAATTCAAGCAACAACACAACATTCCCACAAACACTTACAAAAACACCAAGTCTAAAACTGTACAACCGAGTGGGGCTTGCACTCGAGAACTCGTATCGGGGAATCTTAACGAATTACCGATTCAATGATTCAATCGGACCCACTGAGTCGGACAGTTGGCGATGTTTTCGAATCCTAGAAAGTTATTTAATTTCGCGATAAACGAATGCTTTCAAGCAATTGCCCGATCGCCGTTCAGCTCCAGTCGTCCAATACTTGTTTTATACAAGTCCCTTTCATCAACTTTGTTTAAATGAAACAGTAACTTTAATAAGTTTGTAAATTTGTATTTAATTAAATCAAAAGTTGTTTTTGGCTTTATTTTTTTTTTTTATATTACGCAGCGTTTCAGTGGCACATTACTACACTTTCCACTATCCGTCTAGATATGGTCTTACCTAGTATGTAGTTTGTCGTCAGACTTGCTTGGACTCTCAATCATTAAGTCCCCTAAATTGTTAATAAGTTAAAAATATATAAAAACAGCTTTATGATATTTACACGTTCACAGTAGCAGAAAAGGCAGAAATGAACTTTCCCTTAACTTTCATATAATTTTCGAGACACTGCGTGTTGAGTAACAGAGCTCAACGCCGCGCTTTGTCTACAAATGAGAATAATTTTCCATAAATTCTCCAAATGAAAATAAATAGTCTACTTCAAATGTTGGTGTCTACAATCTTATTACGGAATGCGTAAAACATATTTTTGTGTAATATTAATTAAGGCTAGCTAACTAGAATCAGAAATTATCATATTCGACTAACAGTATTGTAAGTGTAATTTATGGATTAATTTATTTTCTCTAGAAAATAATTGCCTTCAAATCCAAATTCTCTATCCATTATAAAGAAAGTATAAATATATCTACAACAAGGGCTCAAAGAATCAATTGGACAACGAGAAAGCTGTTTTCTTTTTCAATCAGTGACTGTCCCTCGGGACTGTTTCTACGAACATCGCTGCAAAAATATTTGCGTATCCACAGTCTAAAAGTTTTGTAGGGAAATTTTAGTACGCTGGATGTATTACGTTGTAGTTGTATTTTCTATTCTTATACTCTGTGTCCCGTTTCGGTACGATACTTGGACGGTAGTTATAAAATAAATTGAATATTGACACTCTGTCCCGGCGCGTTCGTTTCGTGGGGAATTGAACGTGGTATATTTTAAGATGGTTAAATTTATGTAAGGGTCTCTCATGTAATAGCTTTTTTTGTATTTTTATTTCTTTATGGTCACGTTTCTTTTGTATATTGCCGGGTAAGCCGGAAGAATATTGCAACGAGCCCTACATTGCTACATATACGTATATGTTTATTGTATATATAATTTTGTCTTGTTATAGATGAAGACAGTGTTTTACCTGGATCTCTTTTAAACATGCACTTTTCGGTTGTGTAATATTATCTCTTTTTTCACCGTACAACCCCTTTCTGAGTTCTCCATTCAACGTGACATCGGCGAAGTGGTGTTGTGCTCAACTGGCACAATCGGAACGCTATTATAAAAATAACAGAATAGAACAGTGCGTATAAATTTTCCAGTTTTTCTCATTTATTTTAGAGATTGCAACAAAAAAATTGATCTTAAAATTATGAAATTATTATTATAAGAAATTATATATCTTCATAATATTATATTTGTCTGTACTAAATAAAACCTACATTAGAGTAGAAATAAACCATCATTATATAGGATTATCTTATTACAAACAATAATAGGCTTCTGTAAGCGATCACGCGAACGGTATCAATAACATTTTCGTAGCGATGCCTTAAAAACTTTTATTTTGGGAAACCAGCCATCAAAGAGATCGTGCATTGAATATCTTTGAATAGTTGAGATATTTTATTCATTCCTCAATATCCCTTGGGCCTCATATTTTTGATTGTTGAGTATAATTTACAGTGTTCTATTAAAATGATCGCAGATTGTTAAGTAATTGAATAAACTTAAATAATATTAAATGAGGAATCAATGGGCATATATTTTAGTTTTAAAAATATAATTTATTTCTTTGTATTTGTAATTTCTGCTGGTAAAAGTATTGCCAAGATCAAACAAGGTATTGTAGACTCAAGAAATGGATAGAAAATGAAGGATTTTTGTATAATTTTAAAATGCAATATAGGAAAAAAAGACCAGCTTCACGTCTTTTATCCCTGAAATCTTAGCGTTAAGAGATTCCGTCTCTCAATTTCCACTTATTTCTTTTCAAGACTGCGTGTTGGTTGATAGAATTCAAATCCACAATTCGTCAGAGCTGTTAACACGACAATTTGTTAATATTATTTATTTCTACGAGTTAAAATAAAACTCACAATCATCGCGTCTACAGCGAGATGCCGCTGTACCGCTATGCTACGTTAGCCTATAAAATAAGAAAAAAATTATAACATATTCCTTTGGGATCTATTTTTGAATTATTTTTAAAGTTGTAAAAACCTAATTAGTAAAGAAATATATACAAAACGTAGTTATAATAAAAAAAATAGAATATAAGAAGAAGATAAAAGAACAAGAAGGTAAAATCTTTTGAACAGTTCTAGTTGAGCTAATTACTTTATCGTTTTTTTTCCATTAATAAACAAGTTCCGATTCTGTGGCGTCACACAATATTTAAATTGTATTTTTTTATAAACTTTCGTACATTTGGATATATTCATTTTTAAATTCTCTATTGAAATAAAGTCATTTGCCACTTTCAAAGCTCACCATACCCCTATTATTATTCATCTGTCAGCGGCTGAACTAGAAAGAAAAAAACTCGTTCGAATTTTTTTGTGACAATCCATGCGGAAGTGTTAATAGGCTGACGAAAAGTAAAACCAAGTTATTTCTCGCTTTTTTTCCATATTTTTCAACGGTTTCAGTAAATCTATTATTATTTGATAAAAAGTTACATTTTATTAAGCTTTTTGTTGGCCCCTTTGGTTTTGTGCTTCGATAGTTTTAAATTAATGTTATATTACACATTTTAAAGAAGGCAACGATGTTTTTTGTTAAATTAAATTCACTTTGAGTGTCAAGTCGCCTACTTTTTAATTACGACTCTTATTCTTGTATACATTTTGTATATGCATATTATTTAAATACAGAGGAAATTAGCGCTGTTAAAGAGGGTTTGACTTTAAATGTGACAGCTGCCTGTTCAATTCCCATGGTTTGGTAATGAGACAAAGCCCGACGTTAAGTTCCGCCACTCATTACACACATATATATAAATATTTTTATATTCTTTACTTGTGACTATTATACTTTATTATTTCTTTTACTAAAATTAAAATTGTATGATATATAACACTCGTTTGGTACATCTTTGTCTTATACATATATTACGCAAGCATAAAAAATATGTCTCGTTATTAATTGTGCGACACAAATATTATGGATAATACTCTTTTTGTACAAAGTAAAAACCTTTGAAATGAAATATCAATATATATTATATACTTTGTATTATTTAATCATTATGAAGACAACGCACAGTATTGAGTTCCGCCACTTAACATAGATAGAAAGTGGAAGGTGGAAAACGGAGTCTTCACAGTAAGTTCTCTCAGAATACCCTGACATATACGGAATACAGCGCGAAGTTGAAAAAAACCAATTTAGTTACACCATTAATATCGAAAGTATAATTTAGTTTATAGATATTTAAAACGCCTAAAATATTCAGATTTGAAGATTTCAAAATATAAAGAGAATCCTCTGAAATAAGACGTGTGTGTTCGTTCAAACATGGTACAACTTAATGTCTACGTCTGGAGCCTGGATGCGAGCCAGGACTCACCCGCAATGATAGTGTAGGAGACGAATGTCAACTGCATTATAATAACAATGTGTTTTTCTTTACGATTTACCCGAAGTCGGGTAAAGTGGAATTACATTTTAATATTTCGTTCTTGATTTTTCTTTTTTAAAATCATTACAACATATTGAGTTATTCTATTATGATACAGACATTTACTTGATGAAAAATTATTTATATTATATTGTAATAAGTATTGAGACCAGTCGTGGTGCAGCGGCACAAAGTGTGGCTGTAGACGCGACTGGTTGTGCTTTTAATCCACACTCGAGGAAATGAAATATTTATTTAAATTTATATATTTATCCATTTCTTCGCTCTGCTGTCGAAGTGCGGCGTTGAGTTCCGCCTCTCAGCACGCAATGCCTCCAAAAGTGTAAAGTGGATTTGATTTATTTTATAATATGGAAATTTAACTATTTTGTTTTTTATTTTTTTTTTTGCTTCATACTGTAATGTCGCGCATGTAAAGTAGTCAGCCTAACCAAATTTTTAAGCAATTTTCGCCTGCATTCGAGATATTGCGTTTTCATTTTAAATTTAAGATGTTGCGTGTGCATTCTACGAAATATATACGTTTTTCCTGCTGGAGATTGAACTAACCGTACTTACAATCACAAAATATTATACCACGATACGATAAAATTCAAGAGTTAATCAACAATACGAAAGACGCCTTTATGTGAAATGATATTTATCCTACCTATCGACATATAAATTTATACGTTAAGACATTTGTACTATTTTTTTTTATAATTTAAAACTATATATAGACTTCATATCGGTCCTCCGCATCTTAGACTACATGCTCGGTTTGCACGCAAACAGAACGTTCCGTCAACGTCTCCTTGACTCGAATTTAATAACATTTCCACTGAAGCCGAGTAAAATTTATTAACTGGTTATAAAATTTGCGCTACATTCCTTCTCATCTCTATTATAAATATCCAATATAATAGCATATTAAAATTAAAATATTTTATATAACATTAAGCAGATATTGCTT
Organism: Heliconius hewitsoni; assembly: GCA_018230445.1. Lineage (NCBI taxonomy): Eukaryota > Metazoa > Arthropoda > Insecta > Lepidoptera > Nymphalidae > Heliconius > Heliconius hewitsoni. The sequence continues at coordinate 1,313 of DWAN01001654.1, read as the reverse complement.
TTGTGAGTATATTTGTAAGGAACGTCGCTTAAGTTATATTTTAATCTTATTTGTATGTATTCATCCTTTCGGAATCTAGTTGCCTGGACGAGATCACTTGTATCGATAAGGCCGTCTTTGTGCACTTTGTCTTAAGAATTTACTCTATTGTATCTTTTCAAGTATGCAATAAAGACATATCTATCTATTTGTCAATAAGTTTCTGTGTGTATGTTTGTCACATAACTTTTGCTAAACGGTTAGACAAATGCAAAATATTAAGGCTAGTTTTGGCGAAATATAATAAAGGTTTCTGAATTTAGCGTGCACAAACACACAGAAATACACATAAAAACACACAGACAAAGATATATATTTTTTAAGTCATTGTTTTAGGTTATATTACATTGACAAATGTTCCATATTAGATTTTTCTAGATACAGACATCGATCAGTTACAATTTTATTATATATATGGACGGATTTTGCAAAAATAATTATAATTTACTTCTTTTTTTTAATTTTTAACCAATTTTTTGTATTTATTTAATTATTATTATACATTTATATTTTTGTAAAACCAAATAGCTTCAAAAATGTAAATATATTCAAAACAAATAGTCATCTAAACTAAATATTCATTTAATAATTCTCAGTTTAATAATCAATCTACCGTAAACGGTTGCGACAGGCGATATTTTTAAAATATTACATTTTAAATTTCAAATAAATTCTCGGTAACTCCATCCATCATGTGATTTCACTGCATTTTTACTCATAGATTTTGAGTTTCGAATCAAATAACAAAGTTTTTTCTGCCATCGCATATTTTGTGGTTTGGTCCCGGTTTGATTTATATTCGTAGCCCATTTAAAATTAATTGCGTTTTGAATAGTGAAAGCAGTTTTATACTGTATATGTAATATATAAAAAAAACAGTTTTATAAGTCAAAGACAAACCTATAAGCAAAAAGCAGAATAGGCTGTTATCTACTTCCCGAACAATTTTTTAGAATATCAGCGCGGAGAAATAAAAATGTGTTACAAATAATAATTCCAATACGCCATTACGGCCTCTTATTTATTTAAAACCTCACATTTATTAATTTAAACAAATATATGGTTTTTGGACACGATCTATTTTAATTTTTATTTTTTATAGGGTTTGATGGTATGTATAGCCAAATAAAATCATTTTATTAACACTATGTATTATATACTTTCGAATAGGTAACAAAAAAAACTCATCGACATCTCTCCATACATTTAAACTATAAATAAATTAAATCAGCTTCACGCTGTATCCCGTACACAGCAGGGTAGGCAGAGGGAAC
>DWAN01001653.1:0-17155 GCA_018230445.1 Heliconius hewitsoni | reverse complement strand
CACAACCAGTCGATTTACAGTCACACTTTGTGCCGCTGCGCCACGACCGGCCTCACATTTACATCTTCACACATTTACATATTGCTACAGATAGATGTACGTATATTGTTGAAGCCGTCTTAACACAGCGGCGCAACGTCCGACACGCGACGGTTGTTAGTTTGATTCCTATTTGGTGGTAAATGATTTATTTTTTTCCTCGCCCGGGTAATACATGATGTGCGGCTCCGACTTCTTCTTTAACACTAATTGACCGGTGCATGGGAAAAGAGATTTCTTAGCACTAGGCTCCATCCTGCCGTGCTGTATGCGGGATACAGCGTGAAGCTAAAAAAAATATAAATGTTTCCAGAGGATAAAACAAAGATTTAGATTCTGTAATATAATACAAACTGAAGACCATAGTGATATGGTTATTAAATATTTACGTTAATTAGACATCAATTGTTATAACGTTACTATAATCGAGTGGAGTCTTTACAAGGCTTGACACTTGTCAATATTGGGTTTCTATTAATTAATTGTAGTACCTCATACCTGCCCCCCAGGGCGTTATTGCTCGAGATTCGTGACACAGAGTAAAATATACAGATTTACCGCAGCTAAAGCAAAATTAAGTGGATAATGTATATTCAAGAATAATCTTAATAATGTTTTGCAATATTGAATGCTATTTTTGATGTATAAATGTTTTCTTCCCTCTTTGTGTAGTAGATTAGCTGTTGCGGATTCGATCCCCGTTTGAGAATTTGATTTTTTTGGAGTGGCTAGGGTAACTCTGACGTCAGATAAAGTGGATTACAACACCATTATCATGATATAATATAGCGTTATTGCCTGCATAGATAAATGAACTATCCAAAACAAAAATAATTAATCATTCGAATGATTAGTTCCTGAGATTAGCGCGTTCAAAAAAACAAACTCTTCAATTATATAAGTATATATAATAAACATATAAAAATATATTAAAGACTGCCTCCATTCAATGCCTTCCACAATATAGAAAATACCGAAATATTATGAAATACGTGGACTCTCGCCAGATCAAATACCGATTGTTCAATTAAAAAGTTATTTGTAACATATTGTTTCGCCCGTTGTGTCTGTTCGGACCGTTTGTATGGATTTTAACAGTTTTATAGGCATATAGGCAGCACGTTTTGTACGTGTGACGTTGAATAAAATGTTTTTGAATGCAAATATTTAAAGATTTCTGATTATTAAAGTGTATTAATTATTTCATACTTATTAATCAATAATTCTTTGAAAAATATAAAACAGCAGATAAGACTGAGGGAATCTAGTGTTACACTGCCTCCAAAACTCAGAGATTTGCGAGTTGAGTGTTGAGTTCCTCAATTGAACTGACAAATATAATTATTTAATATTATTTATTTTCTAGTAATTTTACTCTGTAAATTATTCACACGGTCTAACTTGCCGCCGCCGTGCCGCAGGAGCACAAGCGTGCACTACACGGCAGTGGCTTCAATGCCCATCCGGGGGAACGAATTTTTTCGAATACCGTTAGTCCGATAGTCCGTTCCGCTACTTAACACGCAATGAGAGTTCAGCGGAAAGTGTGCAACTGAAGTGTCGTAATAACAACGGAGTATCTTAACGCTAGATTCCCAGGTTCCCTCTACCTATCTTTCGGAATACAGCCTAACGCAAACAAAATTAAACAAATAACTTTTAAATAAAGCACCAGACCACATAATCGAAACAGCAAAATCATAAAGCAACACGTGAATTTTTCGTTTTCGTCTGATTAAACCCGTCGGGACTTCGATTGTCAGCGTAAAATTGATTGGAAACTCACATTGTTTCGTCTGCCGTATATTAGCTCCGTTCGGTTTATCTCGTGCGGTGAACGAAGGTTTTTGGTGTTTTTGCTCTCTACTTTTCTCCCTCCGCCTCCCGTACTTCCCGTACTTTATATTTATAGTAAGGGAGGGAGATAGATAGAAGTTAACTATATTGTAGCTGATTTTGCATAACGAAGCATGTCGATTCGATTCTTACTGTAGTAGTGGTTCTATTTTTTATTGTATACTTTTTATATTTTATAGTCCCGGTAGAGTAAACGGCAGATAAACAATTCCACCACTCAATACGCAATACTCGAGCCAATGGAATAAAATAATTATTTTTATAATACTAATATTCTTTATATATACTCGTAGATGGTGTTATTGGTAATTAATATGCATCAAGTTACAGAACAAAAGGTCGCTGTCTTAACGTATTTAGGGCGTAACTGGCTTCACGTGATGGTTAAGGGTTCCACATTTACTACTTTATAATTCGATTTGAATTCGTAACAAAACACGACGTTGTTGATGTGAATATCTAAAAATAGTAAAAAATGGTTTAAATATAATGAATAACCATAACTCAAGGAGTGTTAGAATTGAAACCACTACCACTGCGTTTTCTGTTACTCTACACCACTGTTCATCAAAGATCTCATACAAATTGCCATACATTTAATTCATCACATTGAACTGTATACGTCTGTAGTCTGGAAACACTAAATATACCCTTAGGGTACAAATGTCTCAACAAAGTTTGACCAGCTCTGCTTTACTTTTGGAATTTGCCTATCCAATGCAGATTTCAATTACAATGCTACTTATAGTTTCAATGTTGGTACTAATTGTGAACTATCAGTACTATGATTGTGTGTACAGTTCTAAGTTCGATTATCAAGTAAATAAGCAGAATTTCAAAGTTTATGGAGCAGAATTGAGTTACAGGTGATTTCAAGTCTCGGGAGGAGATATTTTAATACAGTTATTTATTTAGTCCGCTGTTAAGAATGAAGGCGTTTTGATTCTTCAATATAAAATTTCTTTTACTCTTCAGTAGTCCGCTAGTCCTATACTGTAGGTCGAAATGTCGGGTTTCCAAAAATATAATAACAATAATAAATATGTGCGATTAATCCGGTTAAATAGTCTCATTTAACAATCGTGACAATCTTACTATTTTATTAATCAATCTTACTATATTAATTTCTTGTCTTGCTCATTGCCACTTTCCCGAATGATGGGGAAAAGCTTAATCATTATTCAGTTCCCTTTAATTTAGTAGTTATTCTAAGAATAAATAAGAGATGCATTAGCCACTAACTAGTGACTATAGAGGCTGTTACACGTTAACGTTAGTATTGACACTCCCGGGGGTGGTAATACAAACAGTCTGCGGCTGGTCAGACATGTTTGGCGAGACGTTTACTTCTTAGACAAATACCGTTTACACTATTTGATTGAATATTGTGAATTCTGTAAATAGATAACCATAATTCCGCGCTTTTTCCGGTATGGCAGGGTTAGTAGAGAGAGCTCAGTGTTAAGACACTCTGTTTCCCACTTATTTTGATGTTTTTCTAGAGTGTTGAACGAAGGAACTTAATGTGGAGCTTTTACTTTTTTTTAAACTATCATCCCCCGAGTGGAAATCGAGAAAACAACCACCAATCATTACATTTCTAATCAGTAAATTTTATTTTATTTCAAGACCAATATGCTTAAAAACGTCTTAGCTATGCTTGCTAGCGAGGTATCACTGCCCATGCTGCAGTATAAAACGACAATGTCAAAAAACTAAAAAAATTAAATTTAAAATCACAATATCCTCCGAGAAATGCAACAATAACAATAACAAAACAATAAACCGTATGGAGTTTCTAAAGTTTATACATTAGGAATATGTAAGCTTGCATAGCAAGAGCTCGATCCCTGGATGTACGATCAAAGCTTAAATTTTGGCCATTTTCCACCTACTCACGTACCAAAGTTTTGGGATTAGCTACCAGATTATTTACCTGTGCGTACTTATCTTAATGGCGGGTGTTTGGAAAGGAAGTTTGGTTGCATCGTCGGCAGTTATTCAGAAACTTTATTTATAACTTAGTAATGTAGAGTTATGTGATATAAACAACAACGACTTTAACTTTGTATTGTACCTGCGTTAAATTTTTATATTAAATAAAAACAGCTTCACGTTTCCAGCAGGGTAGGCAGAGGGAACCTAGTGTTAAGACACTCCGTTCCGCTCTTTCTGCCGAGTTTTGGAGGCATTGAGTGTTGAGTGGTGGGACTTAACGCCGCGTTTTGCCTCGTTTGTTTTATTTTTAATTAAAAGTAGTTTCCATATCATTGGATGACTGGAGAATAATTATAATCAGTTATTCTATTCTACATCTTCACGCTTGAGCATATAAAATTTATGGCATCAGCCATAAATTTTATATGGGTGTTAAAATAAAATATTCTGATGAATATTTTATTTTAACACCCATTGTTGCTACAATTTCGGGGATGTTATATTATTAATCAGATGAGCTGATTATATCATTACTTTTTAATAATCACACTCCTTCTATCATAATATACCTGTATCTCATATTATAATTCTTCTTAATATTCTTCTACTGTACATGCTATTTTGTTGCAAATACAGGACTGAACAATATTAAAAAAATATTTCTCCTATAAAAAAGTCATTGAAACGCATAAATTACGAAGTGAAATTATTATTTCTAACAAATGTAATATGTCTCTGACCTTGCTATGTACTAATTAAAATTCCACTGTAGTACTCGTCTAGACTTTGTCTTTAATAAGAAAAGATTGTCTTAGAATGTCTACTGACTGCAAGGAAGCTTTAAACTTCTTATTATCAAATATCCTATTAATGACAAATTATAAATTAAAACACCTTTTTCTATCAAATTTTCTAAATGTTTTCTATATTGTGCTGTATTTTACAAATTCCATTCTTTTCATACCCAACTTAGGCGGATTGTGCGAAAATGCGGTTTACAAACTGCAATTTTGATATAGCCGATATATAATTCAAATTTAAGCTATATCGGACAATGGCAATTGGATCACATTGGACCTCCAATATTTCACATACACTAACAAATACATACACGGCATCACATTTGAATAAAAGCTTGTAATAATTAATATTAATAATTGTTATTACAATCCTTAAGTGTCTACAATTAAAAGAACATATTTATTATTATTTTTCATCACAAAAAAATAGTATTTTCCCAACTTTTTTTTATTAAGTAGATTTTGAAATAATTTTGCCTTCCGATGTGAATTTCTAAGTGATAAAATTGTTCTTCTGAAACTTAGCAGTAGAACCACGTCACGGCTATTACTATCAATATAATATATAATTATATGCCCACATAAATAAACGTCTCAATAATTATACACGCTATACTCTCTTTAATCAACAAGGAAAGACGTAATGAGCAAATGTATTACATTACGTTCCCTTTGATATGGCTGGTAAGAATATCCGAAGTAAATGAATCAATTCTGATCCTAATTGCCCGCGTGGTATGCGTCAAAGGCGGCGCGCGCGCAGGAATGTGCGTGACCAATTTGATTAGATGGTCCTTCGAGCCGGATGTTTTGCTCCTTACTACAAATACTCATGTACTAGCTTTAGTAGTTAGTAATTATTTTAGTATTTACTGTTATTACTATAGGGAATATATTGCAATGAATATTATTTGATGCGAAAATTTAGTCATTATTTTAAGCAATACTAAGTCTCAGAGCGTCGTGTTAGAGTTAATTTTGCTTAAGTGTTATTTAAAGTATATATTATTCTTGGCTGAGGTCCTCTCCTGTCACCTAAATATTTGCAGACGACTGATTTATTTTGATTCCAGTGATGTCGCACCTGTGTCTGCTAATTGGATGTTTCAGATTATTTTATAATAGTATGCAGTAGTTGAAACTTGATGTATTGTCTTGTTCGTGTAATGCACATGTAATATAAAGAGATATTTTGTAAGATCATTTTTTCCTCTTATAGCATATGCTGAGAAAACTTAGTGGAAAGACGGGTGGAAAGTGAAGTCCGCTTGAATTCTGGATATTTTGTGTAAGGCTTGTGTTATTTATAGAATTGAATTTTTCGGTTTTTCTTTGGACCAAAAAAAACATATTTCCAGTGGAAATAATTTGTTTCCAGTGGCAATTAAACTTACAGCGATTAGAATCAAATGTTCTCCTAAAATTTTTTGTTAAATTTAAGGACATCATCTGAATTGATAATTTGTATATTTTGTAAGATCGACAATTAGTATGTAATCAACTTCCTCTCTGTTTTCATACATTCTAAAGCATAATGTTGCTGACCGCGGAACACGACTACTATTGTATTTGACCATACTTCCTTTTATATACTTCATGATGGCTTCTATTTTCTCTAAATTTCTACTTCTTGTTGTCGCCAGTAAGCTTGTTAATAACTCAATTTGATATGTAGGTAGGTACAAATATAGTTATTTAACCTCACGCTATATCCCGCATATAACAGGATAAACAGTTGGAATATATTTTTTAACATTTTTAAAGTGTTATTCCACACTTAGAAAAGAAAAACACCTATTTAGGAAACGTATAAACATTTGAACGTAGTGTTACTGGAACCCGCACCTTCTGGAAACCGACCAGGCGCTCTGACTACTAAGCCATACGTTCATAAGTTTTAAGATGGAGCATAGAGTTATACTCTCCATTCCCCATGCAACACCCAATTTCCTAGATATTGCCCGTCGAGTTTGATTGCCGGTACTTAAATTCGTGCTTTGTCTTTTTAACAGAGCCAGTGATACTTCATTTCTTCGATTTGTACATTATTAGCAAAGTTCAAAAATTAAACATACAATTAATTCAAAGTTTAAACTAAATCCTTCCTATTAGTTAAGACGATGCCTATAGTAATTAAGTAAAGCAATAATCATAATATCCCTTTCTAATCAAACTTAGAAGATTCAATTAGGCTGTGAGATGACCCTCACTTAACTGACAAGATCTTAATATGTCCCATTTGGCCCTTCTTGGATAGTCGCTTAAACTCAGATTGTGCTACAGTGTAGTAAACTTGAGAGTAACATTTTACAGTTCATACTTTTTTGCTCAGTTTCACGCTGTATCCTTCATAGTATATTAGGAAGAGGTACCTCTGGGAACCTAGTGTTACACTCTGTTTCCTTTAAGATACTTCCGTTCCTCACTTTCCGCCGTATTCTGGAGACATTGAGTGTAGGTGTGGCGTTGTGTTGCGGCGCAATTCAATGTCGCTTGGCTTATTTAGCAAATTTTTATTTGTACAGATTTAATATACATAAATAGAATAGATAAGAACAAGTTTACTTACAGAAATAATTTTATCAAAACTCACTGTATATATAAACATACATATGGTGTCAGTACATGTAGATATTAACTTACTACAACAAAATGTAAAAATGATCCATAATGGACTTTAATTCTATAAATTCAATACAAATAATAACTCAAAAACAGACCAAACAGACCAGACACACAGAACAACAGACGTGTCCTTGTAATCAAATCGACTGCTGCACCGACTGAGAAATGATGAACACAATTTAATAAAACAATTGATTGTTGATACTATAAAAAAATTATATGTAGATATTTGTTGTGCATAAAAGTAATTTCTGTCTGTAACTTTTTCAAAAATAAAAAAAAATATATCATTAAAAATCTAAAATCTGAATAATTTCTTTGATTTTTCACGATTATTATACATTTTAAACGAAACTATTTTAACCGGATTAATCGCATATATTTATACATCTTTGGAAACCCGACGTTTCGAACACTTTGCAGTAGTCCGTGATCACGGGCAGACTACTACCTGTACGAATACTGCAGAACGTTCGAAACGTAAGGTTTCCAAAAATGTATAATCTTAAATATACGCGATTATTCCGGTTAAAATAGTTTCATTTAAAATTAAAACCTTTTGAGGAAAACATTTATATATTGATGCTAACCGATCTGAAAATCTTTTAAGTCGTTCAAATATTGCATAATTTCCTCATATCCTAGATATGTTTAACCATTGTTTTACCGACCACAGACTATAAAAATGGAGTGTATCTATTTCCGTGACATCAAAGCTTTTTCAAATAGGCAGTAAATTGTTGTGTGTTGGACACACCTGCTCCTAACCTTTCTTGGAATCTTATTTAGAAAATACAATGTTTGGGTTATACTCAAGTTGAAGAGTATCCTTTATTTATTTAATTGCTAGCAGCTTCACAGTTTCTCTCCGTTTCTCATTTACCATCCAAATTTCAAGACATTTCGTGAAGAGTGGCAGAATCCTAACCGTTATTTTGTTACCGAGCTATGACTTATCTTGTTACAAGATCGAAAATATTTTTTTACCTCGAGTAGAAATCGATCCCACCATCATGCTGCTACGTCATGCCTTATCCTTATCTATTAGACCAAAACTTTTTAGTACAAATATGAAGTTCTGTTCTTCATTTAAGCTATATAAATATATTAAAAACATGAATAACTAAAAAAAGTGCAAGAACCAACCATAGAGACTTCTCACAGAGTAAAAGAAAAACCGCTGACGTGCACAATATGTCAAGTAAGATCTTAAGTAACCAATAATCGCTTTGAAAAATGCGTCACATTACCAACAGAAAGTGATATTATTGGGCTTGGGGGAACGTATATTGCGGCTTTTCATTATTAATCATAGTATTATAGTTTATTTTCTTTTTCATATGCTAGTATTATAGTTAGTCTTTATTAATAAGGTAATATAATAATAAAAATATCGGAGACCCTCTAGCTCAACGTCTGACTGTAAACGCGATGGTTGTTGGTTCTCGTTCGGGGAAAATAATTGTTCTAATTTACTTCTTCTGGTCTAGTCTAAGTTACAAAAGAAAGCGCGGCGCTTGGTACCGCCGTTGCCAAAACGCGTCGTTAACACTAGGTTTCCTGCCTACCCTGCTAAATGCGGGATGCAGCGTGAACTTAAAAAGTAATCGAAATAATATCCAAACGAAATATCTTAAAATAAAGCATATTTATACTTATTACGTCTACGTTCAAATTTTTATACGTTTTATAAATAAATTTCCACACTTTAAAATAAATATTTTAAAGTGTGGAATAACACTTTAAAAATGTTAAAAGCATATTATTTAGCATATTGTATTTAGTATTACAATATTACAATTTTTTGTTACGAACGACCACCCAAAAAATTAATTAGCTATAAGATACACTCGACATCTGCGAATTCAGAATTGCGAGGACAATGCCACTACCGACGGTGCTTGGAAGGAAAAAATAATAATTAAATTTTTGATGACTTCACAAAATAATTTTGTATGGACAGAACAATAAAAGGCAATCGCGTGTATGTATGGTAGCTTTTGAAATCTTTTTGTTTCTGTTTCAATTGTCATACTGAGTTTGTATAAGTCATCAGTTTTTAATGTTGCTAGGAAATTGATTTAATACTTTTAGTTTCATTGTGAATGTTAACGATTTCTAATTGTTGAAATTAATTGTGTTTTAACATATTTCCTATTTCTTCATTTCGCTTGATAAATAGTCGTCGCGCAAGGGTACTGGCGTGGGACTGTAAATGCGACTGTTGTGGGTTTGACCCCCACTTAGGGGCAAGATATATTTAATATTTTCGTTTCCTCGTTCTGTTGGCACTTGTTCTGCCGCTGAAGACGCAATACCTGAAGAATTCGGATACCTTAAGATTAGGTGGAAATTGGAGAACGGAGATGTCATAATGAGAACGTAGTGTCTTAACACTATATTCCCAGGTTCACTCTGCTCTGTGCAGGATACAGACTAACAAAAGTGAGGAATTTCGTCATCTATTAAGCCAACACCAGAAGATTAACAGAAAAAAAATATATACTACAATGTCTTATGTATCAGTATAACTATTAGAATACGAATAGAAAGAGGGAATAAAAGAAGAGAACGGAATGTCACACTATATAAACTATGTCTGTTGGAAGGAACAATACAGAAAAAAAATCTGTCCAGATTGTTGTGACACACCGGCGCAGTGTTTAACTGTAAATTTTTTGCATTTTCTCGTCCTGGTAAGAAGATGAACGCGCAGCATTGACTTACGCCAATCAATACGAAAAAAGGAACGTAAGGAACGGAGTGTCTTAACACTAGGTTTCCTTTATTTGTGGGATAAAGCGTCAAGCTATAAAAAGAAAAGGAAAATAATAACTAATACCAACGTTCAACACATTTTAATTCTCAACGGTGCAGAAATTTGCATCAGAACACAGAGTCTCCTGCACTGTTCCATGCATATTTAGCACTTGTTTAATTATACTATTTACGCTTAAAGCGGTTTAAGAAAAATTACTAGAAATAACTACAGAGAGTTTTTACTATATACATATATAAATGTTTTTTTGCATATTAGTTGTTTATAAAGTGAGGACGATTAAAGAAAAGAAACCTTCATTAATGCCAGTCGTGGCGCAGGAGTGACTGTATGACTGTGAAGCGCGACAGGTTGTGGGTTCGATTCCCACTTGAGGATCTGAAATATTTAATGTTTTCATTTCTTCGCTCTGGTGTCGAGGCAAAGCGTTTCATTGAGTTCCACTTCTCAAGACGCAACACCTTGAAAAAATCGGCCGAAAGTGGGAAACGAAGTCTCTTAACACTAGGTTCCCTCTGTCTACCTACCTACCTACCACGGGATACAGCGTGTATCGGTAGAATTTTATACATACGTACATCTATAAATATTAATGAATATACAATACTAATTAACAGAATTAATTAAACATTTTCATTGGTTCCTCAGACGCCGTCAAATAACTTTATCATTAAACTTTGAGTTGAGTTTTGTTTGCCTTGTCGTATAAGTTTGTACCGGAAGGGGTTAGAAATATTACTGTCCCGTCATTTCAAATCAAAACATTAGAAGGTTTGCTTTGTATAACGGGGTGGTTGCTACCATGGCATACTGTGGTACTTGACGTTTTTAAATTATTTATTGTAACTTTTAATAATTGTAAATAAAGTTACTGGGATCCGCCATGCTGTGCACGGTGGGTGGAGTTAAGCGAGCTTATGTTGCGCAAAATTTTGCGATTTTGCAAAATTTCAGAGTTGTTTGTTTAACGGTCTAGGAGGAGTAGCATTACAATAAAACACATTTCGACCAGTAATTCAAATAAAAAAACAACTTTACGCCCTATCCCGCTTACAGCAAAGTACGCAGATGAAACCCGGTGTTTAGACACTCCATTCCCTATTTTCTGTCAACACCACGCTTTGTCTCAACACCAGAGAGAAGAAATGAAAATATAACTTTAAATAAACATTTCATTTTATCGAACAGGGATCGAACCCACAACCAGTCGCGTTTACAGTAACATACTTGTACCCCTGCAACACGACTGCCCTCATGTCGATGGTAACACCTTAATATACGATAAAAGTATTCTTAGTACAAGATAATTATCATGTTGGCTAGGAAATTTTCGTGGAACTTTAGTCAGTGAGATATCAGGTTCAAAGGAATTCGTTAGCGTCGCGAAAACACGGTGCTATTAGAATTTGCAGAAAAGTCTTCAAAATATTCCTGTCTTTACACTAAATTGAGCACGTCTCATTACTTTATATAACAAATACTTAAAAAAACTGTATTATTTATACATATCATAAATTAATTATTAGTCTCTGAAAGAAATTTTAAAATAATATAAGTATGAAAAATATATTTCTATTAACGTTTCAAGGCTTTTCGCAATAATTTTTTTATACTGTCTTTAATGCACTGATAGACGACGACATAAGATAGTAATGAGGCGGATTAAGTTCAAAAAGATAATATTCTTATCTTTTTTATTGCTTACATAATGATTATTTTGTCAAAATTATAAAATTTTGTCAATTACTGTGTTATTGCAGACAGTGAAACCTTAGCACAGTGTTTGCTAGGCGTAATTACGAGATAAATGAGCGTGACCAAGACGGGATTTGAGAATCACCAAACTGCGTTTTCATTTTGGGTGTTTCACGATCCATTGATATTTATGTTTGGGGGCTTATAATCATTTTACATTTGTGTTATTTTCGTAATGAGTGAAGGTACTTAAGTGAAGTTATTTTTATTTATTTTTTTTATTTGCCATGGTGCAATATCTCGAAAATAGTGCGGTGTGAGGAGAACGGAGTGTCTTAACCAATGACTGACAGAAGACTGACGTCTATCTCTTAATGACAAGAAACGTTTGGACATAGAAAGCAGAAATTTGGAAAGTAGGTAGGTTAGGGATTGTTTCCCATTTTCCTCTGGGTTCTGGAGTTATTGCGTGCTGACTGAAATCAAAGCATTGCTTTGCTTCGACTTCAGAGCAAGAAAATATTAAAAATTCGAAATGAAAATATTAAATATTTCCTCGAAAGGGAATCGAATTTATAACCTATCGTGTTTACAATCACACTTTGTGCCCCTGCGCCAGGACTGGCCTCTACTAATGTTTATTCTACATAAATTTTTATGACAATATATCAGGCAGCAGGTGTTTCAGGTTTCGAGGGTTAACTGCGGTCAGTTGTATGTATGAGTGAGTGTCATTGATACCAAATCTGGGATTTAATTTTGCTCCCCACAGACCAGCGGTTGAAGTTAATTTGACCATTGTGACGTACACTATGTGGTTAAAATGAAATAGTCGGTATGAAAATGTTTCAATAGAGAATGCACAATTGTTACGTGGCATATCAGTTGACATGATGATATAGTGAACGTTCTCGATATTTAAAAAAAAACAAAAAAGAAAATGGTAAGGTGTATAGTTCTGTATGTATTTATTTTTATATTTCTAAATATTTGAAATTGTTGTAGCTGTCCGTTAGCTATTTGGCGAGGGCCAGACCAATACACTTCTTAATCTAAAACAAATTTTGTGCATCGGGGATTAGTTGAAATAATAAATGCACATGAAAGAATCATCATGGCATAATGGGAAGGCGTCTGATTGTAAACGCAATGATTGTAGGTTCGATTTTCGAAGCAATGATCTGCCGCCCGAACCACTAGCTCCCTGATTTTTTCTTTTCATCTTTTTTTGACTTCACGCTGTATCCTAGATATAACAAGGTAGGCAGATGGAATCTGAAAACCTATTTGAAGACTCTGCTCCCCATTACAATTTTCTCATTATAATATCATGAATACATAACTAACACAAACATACATACAATTTTGATGTCATTGTCATAATATCACCGTTAACTAAGTTAAGCGTGGGTCACACCTGTGTATCTTTTATTCAGATCCCCGAACCCCCAATGAAGGGGTGTGCTGGTTACACGTTTAAACATTGAACGTTTACGCCAATTTCTAATTAATCTTTTTAATGGGAAAAATTATAAATGATATCCCTATGGCGCGATGGCAATGTAAGTCAAAATGGCGTAAAGATTGAGCTTGTTACTTTTTTAGCGTCACGCTGTATCTCGATCATAGCAGGATAAGCAGAGGGAACTTGGGAACCTATTAAGACACTTCCAAGAATTACTTGACGGAAGAATTTTAGAGGCATTGCGTGTTGAGTCGCTAAACTCAATGCCCTTTGTCTTCTTACCAGAACAAGAAGCCGAAAATAATGTATTTCTACGAATAGGTTCTTGTTAGTATTTTGAATCTAATATTTTATTGAAAACTAACTCAAGACTATATATTTAATTTATTAAATATCTACACAACTTCTAAACTAGAATCTACAAGACTTGGATTTGAGCTGTGGAGCTTTGTCTTGTTATAAGAGGTAGGAAATGAAAATATTTAATACCATTGAGTTTTCACTATCGTGTTCACAACCGCCCGTTTACAGCTCCGCAAATCAAAATGTAATGTCTCGAAAATCAGACAGAGCGTGGGTAATAAACTGTCTTAACATTGGGTTCCCTATTGCACTTCCTATATATGTATATATGGGGGATAAACCGTAAATTTTTTTTCTTACAGAATAATCAAAATGAAAAATTAAATACGATAATACCATCGTTTAAATTTGATACAGTTTAACAAATCGAATGATTGTAGGCAGTAAAATTCATCATACATAAGCAACGTGGGGATTGAAGACCGGTCACTGACCGCTCAAGCGAGAGGGTGACAGGCGCGTTAAGGTGTTTCAAGTACTTTTCTCTGTTCTAAAATTTTAAATATTATTTAGAATCAGCTTAACGCTGTTTCCAGCATATAGAAGGGTAGGCAAAGGGAACCTAGAGTTTAGACTCCGTTCCCCACTTTTCCCGCTGAATTTTTCGAGGTATTGCGTGTCGAATGACGGAACTCAACGCTGGGCTTTTTTGCCTTGGTGCCAGGACGAAAAAATTATAATATTAATAGGTAAATCCACAACTGTCGCGTTACAGTCACATCCTAGGTGCCCTTGCGCCGCGACGGCCTAAACATATTATTTGATTAATTATGATTAGATAATTAGTTTAGTATTCAGTATCAGTAGCTTAAAGTTGCTGTATTTTTTAAATATATCTATTTTTAAATTATAATCAATTCCCACTTGAGGAAATATATGATTTATCATTGCGCCTCTGGTAAAGAGTCAAAGCGCGTCGGTGAGTTCCGCCGCTCAACACAGAATTTCGCAGAAAGTGGGTAACTAGTACTCAATGTGAACGGAATGACTTAACACTAGGTTCTTAGAGTCGCTACAATGGCGGATTCGATTTCCATTATGCGAAATAATTATATTTCAAATATATCCGCGCTCTAGTACCTAGACAAAGACAGTTTTGCAGAATTAATTAAAAAAATAAAAAAGTTGTGTTTATTATCGTTGTCTCCTTAAAAAAGAAAGTTTTAAACTAAATTTCCCTCTCCATTTCCTATACAAGTTTGCTTTTAGCGGTCAGCGGCTATGTATAATCCCCAAATTAATTTGTACCGTCTACCAACGGTTGTGGCCGCAGGTGCGAATAATGCTATACAAATGACCCCACGTCCGAAATGACAAGCAAGGGTCGAAGTGCCCGTTGAAAATAAATGTGCATAAATTATAAATATCCTGAAAACCAACAAAATATATAATATATAATAGCCCGCTTCAAAACTGTACGCACAAACTTAAACAAAAATTAAAAAAATATTTCAAAAAATCAGCGTCCCTCTCGCATGTAACCTGCATATACTAGCATATTTAGAGGGAACCTTGTGTAAAGTTCCCCACTTTCCGTCGAGCATTTTGAGGCATTGCTTGTTGATTGGCGGAATCCAACGCCGCGCTTTGACTAGGTATCAGAATGAGGAAATTAAAATATTAAATATTTAATTTCCACGAGTGGAAAATGGAAAGTGGGTGCGAACTCACAACCTGTCGCGTTTACAGTCGCATACTTGAGCCACTGCGCCACGATGAGCTCATAAGTATTATTTATCTATTCTTATCTATTTAATAATACATAATACATAATTTAATAATAACTAACATGCATACATGGGGAAATCCCCTCTACTTGACTGAAGCGGAGCTTAGCAAAACGTTTAAAACAACGGTGACATATTTCAATGCTAATTATACGATCGTTAGGATGAGAAAGAACATTTGTGTAACCGAACGCGCAGTTACTGACTGGTGTTGTGTGTGTGGTTCAAAGAGAGAGAGAACAGCGAGATTATAGAAAAAATAGTGACTGTAAACACGACGGTTGTGGGTTGAATGGTCATTTGGGATATTGAATTATATAATATTTTCGTTTTCATTTTGTTCTGGTAACGAGGCGAAGCAGCGTTGTGTTCCGTCTATTAGCGCACGCAGTTTTAGGATTTCGAAAAGCGGTTCATATTTTTTTTTGACCGTCGTGGCGCATCGTGACACTGTCTGAATGTTAACCGACAGTTTTAGGTTCGGTGAGGATTTATTTTTATTTCCTCGTTCTGGTAGCAATATAAAGAAATTAGAGTGTAAATTGGTGTACTGAGTGCCTCATCGAGTTGCCTAACCCGTTATATGCGGGATAAGCGTGAATCTAAAAAAAACAAACAAAAATAAAAAAAAAATATTGAAGCTCACCGTTCAGTTTCGTCGTCGTTCTAGGGAGCCTAAATTAATAAAAAAGACCACTAAATCAATATCCTCTATATTTCAACTAATTTCACGTAACTTAAACCCGCATATACATTCAAATCCATGTTCACTTACATTTTAAATATAATTTCAGACATTGTAATTATGGATATAGTCTACACTCGACATTTGCATGAGATTTGGGAGCAATTGTATTTTATACGCGCAATAATTACACTTTCTACCTGAAATACATTTTAAAGCTAATCTTCCTTATAGTATACGGTTACTCCTAGTAACCGATGATTGTGGATTCTTTTTTGTGATTGTGAATTCTTGATTGTGGATTCGAATCCAATTTGGTATATTGTACATTTAATATATTTGCGTTTATCTCTATGGTTTACGTTTACATGTATAATGTTTTTTGGGCTGTAAGTAGAGAACGGAGTAAATATACTTCCCTTTTTTATCTTTTGTTGCAATGTGGGGACTTAAAATGTTTTTTTTAAGGTTAATTTCAAAACCTATTTAGTGTAAAAATTGTTATGCAGTCTTGTTGATATATGTATATACTTAAGTAGATAAGACTATCACTAGTCTTATCTAGGCATTGAGATCCGCCAACGGTGTTAAGACTAGGTTGACCTGTTTACCCAGGCATGCTATACGCGTGCTACAGTATAAAATAAAATAAATAGTTCAAAATAATTATAAAAACTAGCTAACATAAAGAAAACTACAAGGCAACGCAAAAACAAAGTTTTTTTTTTATTTTCATACAAACTACAAGTTTGCATCTAACATTGCAAATGAGCTTCTCCTTTGAGTTACTTTTAGAATGCAATTTTGTATAATGTTTATATAGTTTTTATTGCACTTTGCTGTTTTGCTTCCTAGATTTTATAAAACTACTGTACTTAAACGACTTTAGATGTTTTATATTTCAAGAAAATGGCTATTGGTACAGTAGTCGTGCGTGTTGTTGACACTCCTGTGATATCATATTCGATTTGGTGAGAAGAAAAATTATATTGTAACTTTTTGAAGCTATTTCGATTAGAATCCTAATCAATATTTAGTTAAATAGTCCATTGTCCAGTTTTATGCAGTCCATATCGATGAGGCCGGTCGTGGCGCAGCAGCACAAAGTGTGACTGTAAACCGACTGATTGTGGGTTCAATCCCCACTCGAAGAGATGAAATATTTACTTAAATTTATATTTC
>DWAN01001652.1:0-17165 GCA_018230445.1 Heliconius hewitsoni | reverse complement strand
TCCCTCTGCCTACCCTGCTGTGTGCGGGATACAGCGTGAAGCTGATTTTTATTTTATATATATAATTATAATTATTATATAACATCATTTTGTATATTAAAAGAATATATAATTTTCTTTATATATAAAAAATATGTACCTTTTCTTCAATAGTAAGTGGCGCCCCCAACTCTTCGTTTGTAAACTGTATACATGCAACAGTACCATCTGTACTACATGCTAGAAGATTTAAGCCTAAAAAAATATTATAACATATATTTAAAATAAAAAATATATTGTTGACCTATTATTATAACATTTTTATAGCATAGTAGGACAATGCTGTATAATAATGATTATAGATTCGGTCCCTAACAGGAGAATGGGTAAATTTTAAATTATTTTCATTTTTCTCTAATGCTAAGGAAAAGTCTGGTGTTGATTTATTTAAAACTAAATGATACTTATATATATTATTTAGCTTTTCTACACTGTATCCTGCACGTAGCAGGGTATTCAGAGGGAACCTAGTGTAAAAAAGCAAGACACTCCATTCCCCAATTTCCACCTAATTCTGAAGGCATTGCATGTTGAGTTTTTGCTGACGGAACTCAACGCTGATTTTGGCATCGTTAGTCGCCCAGAGCGATCAAATGAAAATATTGAATATTTTTTCCTAGAGTGGGTCGAAGCCACAACTTGCCGCATGTACAGTCGCACGTTTGTGCCATTGCGCTACAATTGGCTTTTGCAGCATCAATAGCATTTCAGCTAATTATTAATATAAAAATGTATATACATATATGACAACCTGTATTCGCGAAAAATCTAAAACGAAGAAAATTTGCTGGTTATAAATTATAAAAAAAATATTTATTCGATTCACTGAGATTTTGAGAATATCTTAATTATATAAATAAATATAATAAAAAAGAGTAAATACCATCAGAACTCCAAGATAGGTCCAGAACGCTATCCTCAAAAAGATTCCGTATGACCACTAAGGGTCTTTTCAAAGAAGTAAGCCAGATAGATAGTACCCTGTCCCGAGACCCAACTGCAGCACAACAGCATTTCTTGTCTTTCTTCACAAATATATTACTGTTGAAGCGCTGGAAATATTAAATAAGATTTAGTACTTAGGCAGAGATAACATTGTGTCAAGTCAATCTGTTTTCTATTCTAATTAAAGGCATCGCGTGGTGAGTGGCGGCACTCAACATTGCCTTACAAAAGCCCTTATTTATAAATCGCACTCAACCATGAGTTCTCTGAGAGTGAGTATTGAACTGAAAGTCATCGCGTTTTACAGTTAAACCCTATCCTACTTTGCCTCGATAGTTTTTTTTTTTTTAAATAAACTGAAAAATGAATAACGTAGTGTTTAAACACATACTAAGCGTACCATAGCACTCTATATATACAAAGTAATACTCACAACACAAATTACAGCTTTCTCATGACCAACGAAATCCTTATCACACTTCCAGCTTTCCCTTTCAACGACTCTCGCAGTGGGACCGTCACCGTTCATCGCGTGAGCTGATAATACGTATTGGCCGTCTGGTGACCAGGATAAGCGTAGTACGTGGGTTGTACCTAGGAGCGAAAAAGGTAATTCAACACAATCTTTAACTTTATTAAAGATTTTTCATTTTAAGAATATTAATTTGTTAATATTCTATGTGGTTTCTATGTGGCTATGAGATGTTCTTTATTTAATTGAACAAAATTATTTATTTCCTGTATTGATAAACGAAACCTATATTGGTTGTGCATAAAGGGGTTGGGTAACAATTAGTAGATTAATGTGAATCCGGATTTCTTTTATGTTATTATTGCAGTAATCCAGCAGTATCAAAGACGAAAGAGAGGAGAAGTATATTTGTAAAACTGATTTGTATTTAAAGTATTTCAAAAAAGGAAATTATGTTTTTTGTTAATAACTAAGTAAAGCACCACTCAACATGCCGTGTCTTAATAAGGAAGAGTCTTAATAAGGAGGGAGTCTCTAAACACTACATTTCGGGGTCCATCTACACCCAACTCATAATGGTTGTTTTTGATTGGTATTATATGGACTTGTATTTGCCCTTTACAAGAAGCAGATTCACAAATTTCCACAAATCGGAGAATTGAACACATCGACACTAAGTTCTGTCTGCTTTGGAGGAAAAAAAAAAGGTGAATCTGATTATTTTCATAACTCAGTAAACTAAACTACAATGTATGTACATAGTATATATAGTGTACTCAGTAAACTAAACTAAACTAAAATGTTACTCACCTCCACAATTTTCAAATGGATCTGTTATAACAGTTCTAGATGCCCAGTCCTCTGTATTCCATACTCTTAAAGATTTATCATCTGATTGAGAGGCTAAATATTTTCCTACCTAAAAATGATAAAATATTTTTAAACATATGTATATTGTTAACATTTTTCAGTATATATAATTATAATATGTGAATGATAATTAAGTGAAAGAGAAACAGTAAGTAAAGTTCAATAACTCTTATGAGTTGTGGATTTATTCCCCACTCAGAGAATGTAGATTCTCTATCCCAAGAGGAAAAATCTTTCTTAGTGCAGCGTAAAATTATACCACCCACACAACAATGTTTTAAGCAGAGGATAGGCAGAGAGTGTCCTGTAGTGATGTTACATTCTGGCAAAAATGAGGAACATATTCCAGCTGTTCCCACACTCACTGATGATCCGCTGGTGTCTGTGGATGGTGGTGTGGATTTTCTATTAAGTATCCTAATATTACAAAATGAGTTAATCTCAGGAAATATACTTTTTAATTAAATTAATATCTAGCATTTTGTGTTCTCCAACCATGATCTGATCAGAATAAAACATCATTGGTCCCCTGCCTATCCCTGCCTTATTTATATGAATAAAGACAATGTGTAAAGTAAAAAGAAATATTTTCAAAAATTAAATTAAATTACATGCAATAAATAAATTATTCTTATAATTTATTAATTATTATTAATTTATTGCTCTTTATTCTTTGCATATTAATTTAGTTTTTAATATTATCAATTGAAAGACTTACAGGATCCCAAGCCACTCCTTTAACAAGACCAGTATGACCATTTAATACACAAACAATTTCAGGAAAATTTTCAGCATTCCACACAATAATAGTATTGTCTACACTACAACTTGCTAGCCATCTATCTCTGGGCGACCAAGCTAGGTCAAGAACATCGCCTAAAATTAAGAAATGAAATTATTTTATTAAGTGGTTATAACATACATCAGCACAGCATCTGATTGTAAACTGAAGGGGGAAATGCACTTATTTTACTACATCTAAGTTTTGGCATGCAACATCTAATGTGCAAAAAATTGGGCAGATAATGGGAAACAGAGATATTAACTGTGAAATAACAATAACAGCAATTAATTTAATTTATAAAATACCTGCATGTCCTCTTAAAGTTTTTAAACAACGCCATGTCTCTGATTTGTTTTTACTTGTTGTACCTGAAACACCACTTAAGCACCAAACCATGACTAAACTGTCATCACCCCCAGATGCCAAATAGTGACCATTATTGCTCCATCGTACACAATTCACACAAGCTATAAAAACATTTAATTGGAATTATATTAGTAAAGTAAAAAAAGTTAAGAAAGTATTTAAGAAAGTGTTTTAAAGAATTTAACCTAAGTGATTATCCATTTGACATAATAGTTTTGGAATATTTGGGTCTAATTCAACTTCTTCATATAACACAGGGCTTAAGTTCCAGACTACCACCCTCCCAGAGTTTTCTCCTTGCCCTCCAGTGGCAAACCGATTGCCCAGTGGATGAATATCCACTGAAAATATTGGTTTATCTGAAAATAATATATATATACATTATGTTGCATTAAAAAGTAAATGAAATTATGTTACTTTTGACTCAACTTACAGTCATGATTTACCCAAGTAGGCTTACAGAGCCTCATTTTATACGGATTTTTTCCAAAAAAGAATATATTCGTTTGTTTCTAGTGTTATTTGTTGACATTCACTTTTGCCGAAAAAGCCCGGTAAAATAGTAAGCAAAATTACATACTAAAAATTTTATTAAGGCAATATAAATGTGTTATATTTACAAACGAAGAATCTAATAATAACAACGAGGCATATTGTAATAAATATTCAAACAATATTTATATTTCAATGTCTATAATCAGTTTGAGAAATGTCACAAATGAAACGCGACATTATAGAATAGTGTCACAGAACACATATACCTAAAGGTACACTGGTGGTCATTATGGTGTACACTGTACCCTTTGGGTATATGTATTCTGTGCACTGTACAGTGCAGTCTGCCTAGTCTATGGCTAACAAGAACAGATACACAATATCATTATTATCAATACAATATTGACAATAATATTATTCAATATATGGCCCCACAAACTACACACTATTATTACCAATATTTCGTCGAAAAATCTGTCACAGTCGCTCACCAGCTTCAATTGTATGCCTACGTGTTAAGTCTAAAATGGATAGAAAGAAAAATAAACGCTGCTTTTTTATTGTATTTCGCTTACTTTAAAACATGGAAAACTGGATGAGAGAAAAAAGTTTAATCATTTCAATATTATTAATGAATTACAACTAACAGATATCATAGATAACAGATAACAGAGGCTGTGGATTCTATTCCCGCTGGAGGAAATGAAATATTTATTATTTTTATTTCTTCGCTATGGTGTCAATCAATAGGTCAGCGTTGAGTTCCGCCACTCTAGAATTAGGTGGAAAAGGGGAAATGTGGCGAAGATATTGTTACCAACGAACCACTGCTTAATACGGTGAAGATTGTTAACTCGTTTATTATAATAATGAATGAAATTATATCCTTAGGTTCCCTTTGGCTAACCTGCTGTGTGTGTCATTAATCGTGAAGTTTATTTTACTAACAGAGGATGATTTAAAAATTATATATTTATTTTGTAAATATAGTATCTTACGAGTATTTATAATACGAGTATCTTACATATCTACTGAACATACTTCCCAAGAATTCCACTTCATTCACTTGTTCCAATATCTTACCATTTACACTGATCTTGCATTCCATCGTTTCTTTGCCTTGTTCAAAAACTAAAACCTTTGTCTTATTCATATTCAGACTTTGACCATTATTTTCACACCCTTCTTACAGAGTGGCGATCAATGTCTGTAACTCGTATTCTGATGATGCGATGAGCTGCATCACTGCATCATCTGTGTACAGCAGGCAATTCACATTCAGGTCACCTACTTTCACTTCTATATCATTTTGTTTCACTCCTTGGAGACAGCTATCCAAATACAAACTGAACAACCAAGCTGACATGGCGTAACTTTGTTTAAACACACGATATCAAACCAGGGCGACATGCCAGCTCCTACTCGCACGCAGGGTGAGTGATCTCTGTAGAGTCTTTATAACCTGCAGTAAGGGTCAAATTGTACCGGGGCAGTATTTCCCATAATTTCTTTCTCACAGCTCTGTCAAACGTCTTTTCCAAGTTCACAAAAGCACAGAAAACTTAATTTTTTTTGTGATCATGCAGAGGGAAAAGATCTGATCCATACACTCTCCTCCAGATCTAAAAACCTCCTTGGACCTCCCACAACAGTCTTTCAGATCTCTCTTGCATTTTTCTCGCTAAAGCGTTGGTATAAACTTTAATATTTAAGCTAATCGAACTGATAGCCCGGCTTGCGCAGTCTGTCTGTGAACCTTTGCTTTTATAAAAAGGCATGAAGACTGCACCTACCCAATCATCTGGAACCTCCCTTGATTTCCAGCATAAATTGCATAAAAACCAGAACAAGTCCAAGACGCATGGCCCACCATATAACAAGTAACTATTTAATTTTATTTTAAAAGATAATCAATTAAGTCAATTTCATTTTCATTTTAGAAAATATTTTGAATAATTGTTAATCATATTTTATTATTTTAGCCTGTGCTTAGTTTATTTTAGCAAGATATGTTTTCAAATGTTTGTAATCTGTGATGCATTCTTTGACAGTATCAACTTTGATTTAACTTTAAATTTTGATTATTTCAACAGTAAAGAACACAGAGTCTAATATACTATAAATAAATATCAGCTGTTTAAGTTCGTGGTGTTTTTAAAATTCTACACTTTTCGTCTCGGCATGAGAGGAGCCGATAAGCTGATACCAGCCCGTTTTCTAACCCTTTTGGGTCATTTTTGTGTATTAGTAACTTTGTTATGGGAGAGCCAGAAGACTGTTCGTCTTTGTTTACCAAGCGAGTACCACGACACTCATTTCCAGATATATCACAGCCGGTGAGCGAAATAATTATTTTGTACTACATGTAAAAAAATATATATAGGGTTAATTCATAACTTTGACTATATAATGGGTTTTTGTCATATTTGTTGAAACAAAATTATCACTATAAAAGATCATATGTCGCATTGCAGTGTTTTTTATGATTTTCAAATTTATTTTATATATGATTTGACACGTCAAATGACCTCTACATTTTACTAAACTTAGTAATATTTGGTATGCATTTGAGTAAACAAAAAGCATTGAGACTTTCGCATTTTACTCGTTCGTGGCTCTAATCAGCAGTATGTCGTTATAAAACCTTTAACTGGACTGAATATGCTAAAAATAAATAAATGATCTAGTTTGTACTTAATTGTTTAGTCAAAAGTAATAAATAACTAACAAGAAAACTAAAAACAATAATGTAAAAATAAATACGGATTTTTTTTTCTTAATTTTTTTTATTGTATATATAATATTAGCTATGAAAATTATCATACGGAAAATATTTAGATACATATTTCAATGCTAATAATTTGAAATGAACCATCCATGAGCTTTTAGACAGTTAACCATTCATTCTAATAGGACAGTTTTCAAGACATGCAGATTCAAGCCTTACTACAATACATTTTTTTTATGTTTCCATATATTTTCCATTTATTTGTGTGTGAATAATATTTAAAAAAATATAATCACAAGTAATAATAAAAAATATTTTTTAAACATTTAATCCACACTTAGGAAATTTTATACGTTTTCTAATTAAGTAATAAAAAGTATGTTCACATTTATTGCTAGCTTAAACTTCTGCAATAATTTATTATAATTCTAATCATGTAGATAATCTTTTGTTATACTATTATCTGACTTGTAAGTTTTCATTTGATATATTGTAAATGTTTATATTACCTTTGCATGTTTAGCTAATTGAGTGTGACTTGTATAAAATTGTAGGGTTGATACCAGCGTTACCAGATACTTTGATTTTGGTGCAGTCTCGATTTTTAGACCAAAAATTAAATGTCCTGTTTGGGACCAGCATTGTGTCCCGCTTTTTATATATTACATACTGTGTTTTTTTTATTTCTTTAAGATTTTAATTAGTTACTAAAATTTCATAGAAATACAAATAGGTATAAGCATAAGTTACATATTATTAATCTGAAGACTTAATTATGTTACATATGGTAAACCAAATCAATATTGTTTTTAGTGTAGTGACATTATATTGTTAAAAAATGTTTTATATTGATATGTATCACCACTGGAAGCTTTATTTAAAACTTTAATAAATAAATAAATAATAAATTAAATTCTTATTATTTAATTTTTTTGTCCCACATTTGGCATAAGAGTCCCATTTTTTTACTTAACATCTTCAAAAATCCCGCTTTTCACCTAGAAAAAATCTGGAAACGCTGGTAATCGATCAAGTCAATTAAATTACCCCAAGTGGGCATTGAGCCCATAATAATCACATTTACATTCAGATGCCACTGTGCCCTTTTATTTAAATTGTTATAAGTCATATTCCTATTATCTATTACAATTAAGTCAATAGTTATCTCATTAGATTATATTGTTAGAATTACCAGTATTGTAATTAAGTTTTATTAGTCTTTTGCTTGCTTATCAATTAAGTAATAGTCATTCATAAGTACTTTGGGATTATCATAGAAAAGTTTACAATAACTAATAAGTTTTATTTAAGTTTTTTTAAAATTACATTTATTTATCTATATGTATATTAATGCATTTTAATTAAAACAAAAATATTTGTGTATTTTTTTTTATATTTGATGGAACTATATTGGACTTTTTTGTTATTTTACAATTGCCATATTTCTAAATGTCGAAATTTAAAAAAAAATGAAGTTTTATAACGCTCAAATAAATATTAAATTTAAAACCCCTAAACTCGATTTAATGATTCATTTTGTAAGGTTACAAAACATTGGGTATTATTTATTCACTTGTACCGTTACATTGATAGTAGGGCTGCGTAGCACGCGCAAGTCGACCGATACAGTCACGTGACCGGGTGAATCACTAACCAAATTGGCGGAAAACCAATTTTAGCGTTGGCTTTTGATGTTGCTATAGCAAAATATATATATATACATTTTATTAAAATTATACCTTCATTTAATTTTAAATCAATTAATTATACTTTATGGGATCGTCAGCTGAAAGTATAGTATGTATTTTTTTTCTATTTATATATATTTTAATGACGGCGAGTTGTGGTTACACAGCCGGTTCAAGGTAAGTGACTAGTAATACCACACTTATAGCGCGAGGTGATTTGCTATTAAAACTTCGCTTAGTATTAACTAAAAATACGTTTATTTAAATATTTTATTTCATTAAAATTATAACTCATAAACTGGTGAATATAAATCGTTTAAATAGTTCATATATTTAAAGTTAGCACGCGTTCTGTGTGAGGTTACACACACTACAATTAAATTCATAGATTATTTATTATGTATAGTGATTATGCAGTATAAGATGATAGTTCCATATTATTTATGTTAGTCTATCGTGTTGTATGTGCATCAGTTAGACGCGGGGACAATGGCCGCGGAAAAGAGAGAGCAGGTTAGTTTTACCGCATTTTTTAATTATTATTTGTATTAAAATGTTGTATTTAGACGTGCCTGCAATTACTTCGATGTATATTTTTTTTAAATATATGTAAAAGTAATAATAAGTTATAATCATTAGTGATTTTATACAGTATGTATGCTTTGCGACATGATAATAGGAAACTTTCAATGAAAACTCGTGAAAGTGTACATAATCGCTATTGTAAGCTCTAGGTACAGATTTACAAAAATCTTTTCACGTAAAGTGTTTATATGAAACGAACAGTTTTTAAATAATTATTTTTAATATAGTACCGACTTAAGAGAGTTAAATTATATTATTAAATCGTTAAGTATATTTGAGGCGGCACGAAGTGTCCTTTTTTAAAGGGTACAGTACCCTTTTTAAAAAAAGGGTACTGTAGAGATGAATACGCGGTACCTACCCTATGTAAAAATAGTCTATTCACCGTTCAATGATAATAATAATAATAATATGTATAATCGATATTGCATTTCAGTCCTATACTCTTTTTATAATGTTCTACAAAAAATATCGGTAGTAGGTACTCTACATTATTTTATTACAGGTAACAACATTTGTAATATAATAGAAAGGCATATTTTCATATATTTTTTATGTCTGTACAAATGTATGTAAACCATAGTTTCTAAGTTTACAAATACAATTTTAAAAAGCGTTTCCGCAAATATAAGTTTTAATAATGGTTAGAGGCTTAAAAGTAAAAACGGGTATTTAAACAGACTTATTTAATAATACTGATCTTATATTTTCATTTTTCATTCATAGAAACGAAGCCATAACCATTTACCAGTGTCACTTACCAAATTGTGGCGTCACAATGACATCCTAAATTATGTTCTAATAAACATTATTCAAACAAACACACAATTCATTCGGAATTTAACGCCGCGCTTTGCCTCGTTACCAGAGCGAGGAAATGAAAATAATAAATATTTCATTTATTCGAAATTATATTATAAATTTTAATATTACACTATTTACTAACTACAAAGGTGCATATCCATATATTGATAAACCTAAAAACTGATAAAAGAAAACCATTCAGTTAAAAATCCCTCGTCATTCCAGATTGGTGGCGGGTCTGGCATCGTCAGTTGCTTTGTTGGTGGTTGAGTTCTCATGCTTCATTTTCGGCCTAACCATGTTCTCTCCATCTGTCACTCTAATATGTATCCTTTTGAGATCTTTTGCTTAAATAACACTAGTAGTAGGTATCTTAGTTTTATTTGTATATTTGAAAGATTTTGAGGCACAAGCGTGTGACGGCAAACGCGACAGATTGTGGATTCGATTTCCACACGAGGACATGAAATATTTAATATGTCTTTTTCTCGCTCTGACAACGAGGCAAAGCGCAGCGTTGAGTTCCGCACTCAACACGCAATGCGTCCAAAATTCGGCGGGAAGTGGAGAGCGGAGTATTTTAACATTAGGCTTCCTCTGCCTGCCCTACTACATGCGGTAGGTATACAGCGTGTAGTTGAAAAAAAGAAAAATAATATATAGATTTAAAAGAAAAATTTCACCTCTTGTAATATGGTATGAGCGTAGAGTATGCCACTTTAGCAGTATTTTTAATATGAACAGATTTTAGCGAAAGTATTGATTTATGAATACTTTCTTTTATGCAATGGAAATTTTTCTAGAATAAAATGCCTTCTAAATATAAATTTACGATTTTTTTATGTTCTATTTTTATTAATTAATTAATTAATTATCATATATTAAGTTACAAGCGCCCGCATATAGCTGGGCAGGCTGAGAGAGGGAGAACCCAGTGTTAAGAAGCCCCGTTTCGCATTTTTCGCCCATATTTTCAAAACGTTGCGCGTCGAGTGCCAAAAATGCCGCGCTTTGTCTTGTTACCAGAGAAAAGAATGAGAAATGAGAAAAATAAATAATAAAACTCACACACAATACAGCTTAAGCACATTTAAATAGCTTAAACATAATTTTATTCGACCGCTCGTTTAGTTAATGACATATTGAAAAGAAATTTATGAATTGCAAATTGTTAAGTATTCGGAAAAAAAAAATTGACTTTAATTAACAAAGGCATTCTCCATTTAATAAATTGGTGAATTCTAATATAGCACAATAAAATATTGATGAATTCTAATATAGCACAATTGAGTACCGATACTATTACCGAAAATTGTAGTGTCGATACATTTTATGAAATATATATTTGTTCGTAGCTATATGGCCGTATATAGTATTGACGTGCACTCTGTTCAAACTTAAATATTTACTTAGATACTTAAGACTGGGACAAAGAAACCTATCTCAGGTATTTCTGCGTGTTTAATGAGAATTATATTGCATCTTACCAGCAATCGTACTGCAGTGTTAAATTAATATTTTTTTCAGTTGAACGCTGTAATCCCGCATATAGCAGGGTAGGCAGAGAGAACCCAGTGCTAAGTCACTCCGATCCCTACTTTCTGCCAAATTTTCAAGGCAATGCAGATTGAGTAGCGGGACTCAACGTAGCTCGGACATCAGAGCGAAAAAAAGAAAGATTTTAAAAAGTGTCTGCATTTTCCTTAATACCACTCCAGCTATTGCAGGTCACGGCTCAGCGTCGATCGCTTTCACATTCTTCATTATAGACAGATGGTTCTGCGATTGGTACTGGCCAATATTCATCTTTTGCTCAGTTTTTCCGTCAACTTTTGATATAACCACATCCGTAGTAACTTTATGCACCACTAAATGGTGAAAATACGTAAAATACGTAACGTCTTTTTTTTTCTCTAAGTCTCAATTAAATTGATTGCTCTTAATGATCCTATTGTATTTTAATCACTTTGTATTCTATTGGTAGAATGACAGTCTATATGGAATCTTTATAATATTAACTGTTTACGGTAACAATATCTAATGATATTCATTAATTCTTAAATCTAAAAAGGATTATTGTTATAATATATAATAAGATTAATATCTAATCTATAATATCTAAAATAATTATCTAATAAATTGACTGTTTCGTAAGTGTAATGATCTTATTAATGTTCGTAAATAAATCTCTCGTAAGTGTAATGTTCTTGTTCTTAAAATATACTAATATACTATGGGAGGAGCAGCTTCGCCTGCTTATTTGCACCCTTAGGGGTGACGTATAAAAAAACCACGAAACACTTTCAATAAAATATTTATAACAGTCTAAATTGTTTTTTTTTAATACAAATCAGTGCTTTTTAAAAAAACTTTCAACCCCTATTTCATCCCTTTAGGGTTAAAATTTTTCAAATCCTAGTGGATGTCCAGATTATGAAAATAAATTTCTGTCCAAATTTCACGTTGCTACCATCAGCGGTTACGGCTGTGCGTGCGTCTTACCTCAGTCAGTCAGGTACATGTCCTTTTATATATATAGAAGATTATTTACTTGGCACTTGTTTATAAAATTTTAATAAGAATTAAAATATATAATACATAAGTATTTTATTGTAAAAATATTGTTTTAGGTAGCCAACGAGCACCAGCATTTGACTCAAACCCACGAATATAAAGCAGGATGGTCGTTTTATTTGGTTCTGGCCGGTGTGATAACCACTATCGGCTCATCGCTACCTGTTGGATTCAACATAGGAGTTGTAAATACCCCAGCTGAGGTAATATTATATGATTTAAAAAAACCGGTTTACTGGTTCATCAGTTACAAAGGAACGGACATACATATGCGATAAAACATAACTCATAAAAACATAACTCTACTTTTGGCCAGAGTTGGGTAAAAACCAGCGTCTTATAATATTCTACATTGTATTGTTATTGGATACGAACACTTGTGCTGGTCCGAAACATAAAACGATCAAATAAAAAAAAATCCTTAGTCAACTCAGGTGGATATCATGGACTTGGACGGTTTCCAAGAGGCACGGGTTCAAACGCCGCTACTTTGATTTTTTTATAGGTTATCTAAAAAGTAAATATTATTTTTCTTTACTTTAGTATCGTATAAAAATTATTTCAGCTTATCAAGGCGTTCTGTAACGAAAGTTTCATTAGTAGATACGACTTGCCGCTCGATGACACAGGGCTGAACGTTCTCTGGTCTTCCATTGTGTCAATATTTATAGTGGGAGGATGTACTGGCTCCATACTTGGCTCTGTTCTGGCTGATAGACTTGGAAGGTGAATATGATTTTTTTAGTTTCACGCTGCATATAGCAGAATAGATTGAGAAAACTTATTGTCTCTACTGTACTGTCTCTAATAAAAAACAGACATCAGTGATTTTTAATATATTAAAAGTTTCTAAATTAAATTTTTCAAGTAAATTCAATTCTTTTTAAATATACGAAAATAAATTAAATAAATAAATAAGCTTCACGTACATAGCAGGATAGGCAAAGGAAACTTAGTGTTAAAACACTCTGTTCCCTACTTTCTGCCGCATTTTTTGAAACATTGCGTGTTGAGTGGCGGAACTCAACACCAGGCTTTTGTTTTAGTGCGAAAGCGGAGAAATAAAAATATTTATAAATAATAATTCATTCCTTTAAGTTAAGTTCGAACTCACAACTTTCGCGTTTCAGTCATATCTTGGGCCCCGTCACGACGGTTTCTACACAATTTATAAAGAAATTATCATTTATTTGCAAGTAACTGATTACAGAAAATATTCAAAGTTATTTTTAATAATACGCGTGAAGTATCGAATCAATTGAATGCGGTTAGCAGAGAATCGTTCTTTGTAGAAAACCCGCAAAACAAATAATAAATATTAGTCATTCAATTCAGGTCCGTCTAAGCATTAGAATAATATAAAAATATTCAAATAAAAAAATAGCTTTTGTAGCTTTACGCCGTTTCCCGCACACAGCAGGGTTCAGACCTGGGAACCTAGTGATAGGATACTCCGTTCCCATTAAGACAGTTCCCTTTCCCAGTTCCTCCGAATTGTGAAGGCATTGCGTGTTGAGTGACGAAACTCAAGGCCGCGTTTTGCCTCGTTAGCAGCAAACAATTATAAGTATGAAATATTTCGTTTCCTAGATAAGGAATCGAACCCACAACCTGTCGCGTTTACAGTCAGTCGTATACTTCAGCTCCTGCGCCGCGTTTATAACCCTTAATGCGTTATTCGAATTCAAAGTACCTATATATTATAAAATTTAATAAATAAGTAAACACTATATTTCCTGTTGATAATAATAATGTAGTTTGTGTTACATTATTCACATGTTTGTAATGAACAGAATGTTTTATTTTCAACTCAAGTATATGCGGTTTTTGACCGTGAACTATGTACGGCAGTGGACTAGCTAGTATATAGCATTTCCATAAATCTAAATTTCTGATTTTAAAGGTTTTGATGCGCTATCAATGTAACATTTATGTAGGAAATATGTTTTTCAGAAAAAAAGCAACAATATTAACGAACATCCTGTCGATTGCCGGCGCTCTACTGTTTTTGCTTTGTCGCGCCGCCAATTCAGTGGAAATGCTTATTTTAGGTCGACTTCTCGTTGGTTTGTCTGGAGGTAAGAGAGAAAATTTTTAAAAGAAAAGTTCAATTTCATTCAGCTATATAATTTTTTGCCTACACCTTACATTTTGGAACCTCTACCATTATTAAGTAGCTAGTGCAGGATATACTCTTGGTGTTATTTGAACTAAGCCATCGCGCCTTGTTAGTTCGAAATGTAAGGAATTCTTATGAACATAATGTGAATCTGGATAGAAAAATTTATTTATATACACATAGGTCCAGATTCTCTAAAAAAACAAAAAAAAATCTCTATTTAGGAGATGACATGTAAATACGTAACGATTAAGTTGTGCCCACTAATATTTACCAGGTCGTGGAGTAATTCGTATTTCCAAAATGGTAAAAAAATATTGGTGCCAGAGCGCAGAAATGAAAATATTAATAATTCATTCCCTCAAGTGGGGATCGAACACGCAACCGTCGCGATACAATCGCCCCCTTGTGCCCCTGCGCCACGACGGCTTTATTGTATATAATTTCATTTGCTAACTTCTAATATGCGTTCCAGGTCTAACAACCAGTATAGTGCCGATGTACTTAACGGAATTGTCGCCACTGGCCCTCACCGGCGCCATGGGGGTCGCGTGCCCCATGGGGGTCAATGTGGGCGTGTTAGTCGGACAGCTCATGGGGCTTGATTTTTTATTAGGTAAGCATTTTGAATATTTTTTTTCTAAATAAATCATGTAGGTGATACAAAAGTTGATTGCTATTTGTAGGTAATGTATCCTACGTTACAGATAATTTTTTGATTGTTATAGGTAGGGACAAATTCTTTATTTTTAGGACATTTAACTATATCGAAAAACCTTGTGAATTTATTCATCAAAGTAATTAACATTCAACTCATTTACTCTTTGTTTGTGTAAGAAATCAGTGGCGTTTGTTAATATGAGTTAATAAATGTAAAATAATATTGATTATTAATGTATTTTAAATTTTTATATCACTACGGCTATGGCTACTTATATGATTAGTATGAGTTATAATTAAATAGTTATGATTAATTTCTATTTACCACACCGAAATTGGATTTTATTTTCATTCAATTTATTATACATTTATTAATATTTTAATACACCATACATCACAAATTATGAAAAATTTCAGGTGGAACCAACGACTGGCCCTATCTTCTGTCAGTTTATGCATTACTAGTCATTGTAAGTCTGCCCGTCCTATTTATATTGCCAGAAAGCCCAAAATACCTCTTTGTTGTAAAAGGAAATGAAATAGCTGCTTTGAAAGGTTTGTTATACTTATTTATTTTCAATTTAATATACATATAAGATTTTTTTTTTACTTTACGCTGTATCCTGCATAGCAGGTTAGGCAGGAGGAACCTGGTAACTTAATGTTAAGACACTCTGTTCCCATTAGGACACTTTCGTTCCTTTGTTCCATTTTCTTTTCAATTTATGTATTGAGAGTGTTTTTTTACCAGATCAAAGAAAATGGACGTAACACTACAGACAAAATAATTATAATGACTGTAAACGTAGGAATGGCTGGCTGCCTTTTCTTTTTCGTTTTACTATATAGATTTTATGAAAATATCAAGAATTTTCATGATTTTTCAAGATTTATCACTTCATTTCCATGAATAATTTCAAAATAACCAACTTTTTAGAATTAAGCCGCCTGAGAGGTGTGCCACCAAGTGCTCTAAACGAAGACTTGGACCTCCTCAAAGATGAAGTGCAAGCAGAGGCCCGGAATACTGGTGAGACCTGGACTATGTGGAAAGTACTCCGAGATCCAAGACTGAGGTTGCCCCTGTTGTTAACGTGTTCTATGCAAGCTGGACAACAGACCAGTGGAATAAATGCGGTGAGTTCTCTGTTTTAGTTTTACGCTTCATCCCTCATATAGCTGGGTAAGTAGTGTTAAGACATTCTATTTCTTATTCAGACATTAATGATGAGACGGAACTCGATGTTATAAATGTTACCAGAAAATGAAAATAATTAACCTCTGAATGGGAATCGATTTGCAGGTAGACAGACATTGACTCAAATCTGCATTTTTGGATTAATATCCAAGTATTATATTTTTATTAATAACAATTTTTTTGCTTCATAAATAAATGATAAATCTAAAAAATGGTGCTTATATATTTTAATAAGCAATAAATAAATGAAATAAATAATCATTTGGCTGAGAAATGAAGTATTTTAACACTAGGTCTACAGGTTACAGTTCCTACAGCTCCCTCTGCCTACCTTGCTATGTGCGAGGTACAGCGTGAAGATAAAAAAACATGATGCACTTACTAACTACATATTTTAATAAAATCCACAGGTTTTCTACTACTCTCAAACAATATTCAAACAAGCAGGTCTCTCAGATCGCCAAGCCCAATACGCTACGATATCATCAGGAGCCATCAATGTGTGCACAGCTGTTTTGATGCTGTACCTTCTCCCAAGAAGAGGGAGACGGGGTCTGCTACTTTCCTCCATATTGGCGGCTACTGTGTTACTTGCCGGCTTAGCTGCTTCTATGCGTTTTATAGTAAGTACTATTTATAGTAAAGTTAAATATTCTTTATTTTTAATATTTTTAAAGTGTTATATCACACTTAGTAATCTATACTAATATAATAAAGCGATAGAGAAGAGTTTGTTTGTTTGTTTATAAGCTAAGATCTCTAGATCTACTGGACAATTTACTTACTTTTTTAAACATTTTTAAAGTGTTAATCCACACTTAGGAAATATAAATACTTA